>PVHT021183666.1:2199928-2259214 GCA_004024745.2 Catagonus wagneri
TTAACGATCCGGCGTTGCCGTGAGCTGTGGTGTAGGTTGCAGACGCGGCTCGGATCCCACGTTGCTGTGGCTGCGACGCAGGCCAGTGGCCACAGCTCCGATTAGACCCCTAGCCTGGGAACCTCCACATGCCGCGGGTGCGGCCATAAACCCGCGGCCATAAAATGACAAAAAAGGCAAAAAAAAAAAAAAAGAAAGGCTGTCTCCCTGGCTTGAAGTCTTCAGAAAATCTGCTTGAATAAAACACAGTTCTCCACGTTCAGACGGTGCATGCTTTTCAGTTGCTAACAAGATGAACTGGACTCCATAGATGAACAGAATAGAGACCGAGCTGTGCCTGGATTGGGTAAGCAGGATGTTGAAATTCGGCTACCTGTTTGCCAACAATCTCCAACTCCAAGGGATTCCTTAGCACACATGGAAGGTGGTACCAAAAGCCTACAGCTGCCCCAGGAACGGCATTAGGAAGTTACCCAGTTCATTCCTCCTCCAGTGCTTGAGTTTCCTCTACCCTTACTCCAGCCTCAAAGATGCGTGATCTCAGCCCTGTCAAAAATCTCCAAATGACTGAGCACCTTGCAGTCCTGAGTGTGTGGGGTGAGCTGTACTGCATGTAGAACTTGAGACCTCAAAGAGCACAGAGATCACCCAGCTCAAATTAACTGGCCCCTAGCCTGGGAGCTTCCATATGCCACGGGTGCAGCCCTAAAAAGCCAAAAAAAAAAAAAAAAGTCATAGCATAGCACAAATTGGATAATGAATCACTACTTCTGATAAATGCTAGGAGTTTAGACATGGACAAATTTACCATTTGCAGATAATAAGTTTGGAGGTGGTTTATTATTCAGCAATAGAAAACCAATACCTGCATAGCTGATACAGTTGGAGGACAGTCCTGAGCCAATGAGGCAGGAGGGAATCAAAGAATCTGACAGACATGGAGTTCCCATCGTGGCTCAGTGGTTAACGAATCAGACTAGGAACCGTGAGGTTGCGGTTTGATCCGTGGCCTTGCTCAGTGGGTTAAGGATCCAGCGTTGACGTGAGCTGTGGTGTACGCTGCAGACGCGGCTCGGATCCTGCGTTGCTGTGGCTGTGGCGAAGGCCGGCAGCTACAGCTCCTGTTAGACCCCTAGCCTGGGAACCTCCATATGCCACGGGTGCGGCTCTACATAAAGGCAAAAAGACAAAAAAAAAAAAAAAAGAATCTGACAGACAGACAGGCAAAAAACTGGGATGAAGAGTTTCCTCCAAGTACAGCGAGTTAAGGATCCGGGGATCCGGAGTTGTCATCGCAGGGGCTCGGATTGCTGCTGTGGCATGGGTTCGATCCCTGGACTGAGAACTTCCACATGATGTGGGCACAGCCAAAAAAAATTAAAACAAAAAACTAGGATGAGTCAATCCTTCACCTTAGAGTGGGCCTTAGAACTAGGAGCTGAGGAGATAAGATCCAGGAAAAGACCAGAGAACAGGAAGGCAGGAGTTTCTCAAATATGGTCACAGGTCACCATGCAGCTATGAGTGAAGTGATTCAGGACGGACTGTGCTTTTCATTGCAGCCCCCGCCTAGGACAGCGTCAAGTCCAGTCCCAGACCTCTCCTTTCTGATTCTTAAGCACCATTTTTCTGGTACCCGCCCAGCTTTCAGTGCTAGCTCAAACACAGGCAGCTTTCGCAGAGCCTGTAACCCACTGTTCTGGACTGGGGATTGCACCCACGTCTCCACAAGCAACCAGAGTCTCTGCAGTCAGATTCTTCTTTTTTTCTTTTTTTTTCTTACAGCCACACCTGCAGCACATGGAAGTTCCCAGGCAAGGGGTCAAATCAGAGCTGCAGCTATGGTGTAAGCCACAGCCGTGGCAACACCAGATCCGAGCTGCATCTGCAACCTACACTGACAGCTTGCAGCAACACTGGATCCCTAATCCACTGAGCAAGGCCAGGGATCAAACTCACATCCTCGCAGAGACAATGTCAGGTCTTTAACCCCCTGAGCCACAAAGATAACTATTGCAGTCAGATTCTTGACTCCCTGTCCCACCGCAGGAACTCCCACCTTTTTTTTTAATGTTTGCATTTATTTCAAATGAAAAAAAATATTGCAGTATATTTGATTGATATAGTGGATAGCTGATTTATAGTTGATATGGTTTCAGGTATACAATACAGGGATCCAAAATTTGTATAGATTATACTCCATTTAAAGTTGTTAGAAAATAATGGCTCTATTCCTTTTGCTGTACAACATTTCTTTGTAGCTTAATTATTTCATCCATAGTAGTTTGTGCCTCATAATCTCTTACCACTCTCTTGCTCCTCTTCCTTTCCCTTTCCCCACTGGTGACTACTAGTTTGTTCTCTTATCTGTGAGTCTGTTTCTGTTTTGTTATATTTTGTTTTATTTTTCAGAATCCACATGTAAGAAATAACATACAGTATTTGTCTTTCTCTGTCTGACATACTTCACTAGGTATAATACTTCCAGGTCCACCCATGATGTAAATGGTAAAATTTCATTCTTTTTGATGGCTGAGTAGTATTTTACGTCTGTTACACTTTTATTAAAGTTGTTGACCTTGGTGTTCCCATCGTGGCTCAGTGGTTAACGAATCCGACTAGGAACTAGGTTGTGGGTTCGATCCCTGGCCTCGCTCAGTGGGTTAAGGATCCGGCATTGCTGTGAGCTATGGCATAGGTTGCAGACGCGGCTCGGATCCCACGTTGCTGTGGCTGTGGTGTAGGTTGGCAGCTGTAGCTCTGATTTGACCCCTAGCCTAGGAACTTCCATATGCCATGGGTTTGGCCCTAAAAAAAAAAAGACGTGGTGTATACACACAATGGAATATTACTCAGCATAAAAAAAAGTATTAAATAATGCCACTTGCAGCAACATGGATGGACCTAGAGATTTTCGTACTAAATAAAGCCAGACAGAGAAAGACAAATACCATATGATATTGCTTATACCTGGAATCTAAGTTATGACATAAACGAACTTATTTATAAAATGAGTAGGCTCACAGATATGGAAAGAAAATTTATGGTTACCAAATAGGGAGAGGAGGTGGGGGAAGGATAAGTTGGGAGGTTAGGAATAGCAGGTACAAACTCCTATATATAAAATAGATTCACAGCAAGGCCCTACTGTGTAGCCCAGGAACCTATATTCAATATCCTATAAAAAACCATAATGGGAAAGAATTTAAAAGAATAAAAACAAAAACAGGCGGTAGGAGAGTGCCATCCTGTCCTAAGCTTGGAAGAACTAGTGCTCTTTGTTGGAAATAAGGGGTGTCAACCACAGTCACAGAACACACTAGCCCTCTCCCAAGAGGCAAAAGCCAGTCACCACCCATTCACCACCCACCTCCTGTCCTGGGTAGTTTTATGTGTCAGTGTGGCTAGGCTACCATACCTGGTTATTTAACCAGACACTAGTCTACATGTTCCTGCAGAGATGTATGGTGGATAACATCTAAAACTGGTTGACTTCAGTTAAGGAGATTACGCATGATCCTGTGGATGGGCCTCGTCTAATCAGTTGAAGGCCTTAAGAGCAAAAAACTGAAATTTCCTAGAAAAGAAAAAAATGCTGGAATTCCTGCTGGGGCGCAAAGTGATTGGCAGCCTCTTGGGAGCACTGAGACACAGGTTCACTTCCCACTCCCACACAGTGGGTTAAGGATCCATCATTGCTGCAGCTGAGGGTTTGGGATGAAAATGGTATAAAAATTTGGTTGTGATGATTGTCTTATACCTATAAATGCAATAAAATTCATTAGGTAATAAAAAAGAAATAAAAATAAAAAAATACAACTGGTTGACTTTAATTAAGGAGATTATGCATGATCCTGTGGGTGGGACCTCGTCTAATCAGTTGAAGGCCTTAAGAGCAAAAAACTGAAATTTCCTAGAAAAGAAAAAAATGCTGGATTTCCTGCTGGGGTGCAAAGGGACTGGTGGCCTCTTGGGAGTGCTGAGGTATAGGTTCACTTCCTGCCCCCACACAGTGGGTTAAGGACCTGTCATTGCCGCAGCTGTGGCTTAGGCCACAACTACAGCTCAGATCTGATCTCTGACCAGGGAACTCTATATGCTGAAGGAAGGGAAAGAAAGAAAGAAAGAAAGAAAGAAAGAAAGAAAGAAAGAAAGAAAGAAAGAAAGAAAGGGAGGAGGGAAAGAAAGAAAGAAAGAAAGAAAGAAAGAAAGAAAGAAAGAAAGAAAGAAAGAAAGAAAGAAAGAAAGAAAGAAAGAAAGAAAGAATTCTACCTCAAACCTGCAACATTAACTCCTGCCTGAGTTTCCAGCATGCCCTAATATGACTTGCCAGCCCCTTCAATCAAGGGAGCAAATTCCTTAAAATAAAATATTGTATATTTACATGTCCAATGGTGTCTGTTTCTCTGGAGAACTGATAAACAGCCTCTAACTTCAAGCTAGGGACTCTCCAAATCCTTCAAGTCTGGATTAGGGCTCCCCTTGTTCCTCCCATGAACTAAATAAAGAAGTTATTGGCCACCACGAACCTGCTATTTAATGGAGAAGCAAAATAACCACAACAAAACCTCTAATTAGAAAGGGAAGGAGTTCCCATTGTAACTCAGTGGTAATGAAACCTACTAGTATACTGGAGGACCCAGGTTCGATCCCCGACCTTGCTCAGTGAGTTAAGGATCTGGCGTTGCCATGAGCTGTGGTGTAGGTTGCAGATGAGGGTCAGACCTGATGTTTCTGTGGCTGTGGTGTAGACTGGCAGCTGTAGCTCCGATTGGACCCCTAGTCTGGGAACCTCCATATGCTGCAGGTGGGGCCCTAACAAGTGAAAGAAAGAAAGGGAAGGAGGGAGGGAGGGAGGGAGGGAGGGAGGGAGGAAGGAAGGAAGGAAGGAAGGAAGGAAGGAAGCGAAAAGAGGAAAATGGAGGAGTTCCGTGGTTCTAGTGGTTAGGACACAACACTTTCATTGCTGTAGCCCAGATACAATTCCTGGTCTGGGAACTGAGATCCTACATCAAGCCACTGCAAGCCATGGCGAAAAGAAAAAAAGAAGAAGGAAAGAAAGAGGATGGGGGAACCAGAAATTATCATTCCTAGAAATTCTGATCTGCCACAGGGAAGATACTGTCTGGGCCACTTACTCTGCAGATAAGGAACACTTACTTGATCCAACACTGACTTATCTTAGAAATAGCTTTTAATGTCCACTGTTCTCCATTTTTCCTTTTCCATCATTTTCTTTGATCTTTTTCTTTGGAGGGGGGCACACCCACAGCATGTTCAAGTTCCAGGACTGAGATAGAATCCATGCCACAGCTGTAATGCAAGTCATAGCAATAACAATGCCAGATTCTTAAGCCCACTGCCCCACAGCTTTGTTTAGTTTTGTTCTTTGTTTTGCTTTTTGTATGGCCACATCCAGTAGCATTTGAAGCTCCCCGGACAGGGATCAAATCTAAGCTGTAGCCGCAACCTATGCCACAGCTGCAGAAACGCCAGATCCTTTTAACCCACTGCACCGGACTGGGGATCGAACCTGAGTCCTGGCACTGCAGAGATACCACTGATCCACTTGCACCACAGTGGGAAACCCAGTCATAGTATCTTTTAAGCTAGACTATTGGTTCTTATGAGAGCACAATCTGTAAAACAAGTAGTCACTGTCTTTGCTGACTTCATTTAGTTCTAAGTGCCAACAGGGAAATACAGTTTCTTTTCAGGCTTAGTTATCATTTTGACTATACTACTTTTTTCCTTGCCCCACAGCTCTCCCCACCTTCAGCTTAATTATAGGTACCTTGGACCACATCCTTAGTCTTTTTTCCCTGGGCTCTTGTATCCACTTAATCCATTTGGAGGTTTCAATAAACGGGATAGCAACTATTCCACTGGTTTTATTCTTGATGCAAGACCTTTCTTGCTCAAAAGACTTCTCCACTCTATTGGCTATTGCTTCTGGATAAAAAAACAAAACTTTCTAACTTTAGGTCTTCAAATTTATGTCATCTCTCTATTCCCTTTCATTTCTCCTTAAAAACTGGGGAGTTTTATTCTGCATTCAAATTTTCCATATGATGCCTTATTATTAGCAGTCTCAAAGCCAACACATTATCAACATTCTGTCTTGTGACCTTTCCTCAAAGTTAAGGCCACATATGTTTGTCATAGAAGTTCCTCACTTGTGAGTAAAAATTTCTGTCTTATGAGGATAGAACTTCAGCTGCAGTAAGAAACAACTCCAAACCAACGTTTATTTCTTGCTCCTGAATTTTACTGTTAATCCAGTTGTGTGAGGGTGGGGAGGAAGCATAGCGAATTGCTCATTAGTTTTTGCTTTTCTTTCTTTCTTTCTTTCTTTCTTTCTTTCTTTCTTTCTTTCTTTCTTTCTTTCTTTCTCTCTTTCCTTCTTTCTTCCTTTCTTTCTCTCTTTCCATGCAGTAGCTAGATGTGGGATCTCAGCACCCAGATCAGAGATTGAACCCAGCCTGCAGAGGTGAAGGCACCAAGTCCGAACCACTAGGCACCACCAAGGAATGCTCTCATAAGTTTGTTTGTTTTTTAGGACCACACCTGCAGCACATGGAAGTTCCCAGGCCAGAGGTCAAAATGGAACTGCAGCTGCTGGCTTACGCCACAGCCATAGCAACTCGGGATCCATGTCTCATCTGCAACCTACACCACAGCTCATGGGAACACCAGATCCTAAACCCACTGATCAAGGCCAGGGATTGAACCCACATCCTCAGGGATACTAGTCAGGTCTGGAACCCATTAAGCCACAGCGGAAACTCCCCTCATTAGTTTTAAAGTGGCATTTGTCAATTCTGCTCACCTTTAATTGACCGAAGCAAGCCACATGGCCATGCCTCCCTTCAAAGTGAGGGAAGCATAATACTACCATGTACCCAGGAGAACTTATAACACCTGATGGACATCAAAAAACCAATATGAAATAGCATGATCACATTTTCATTGTTAGACAGCACTCTGGTCACACAGTGAAGGATATATCAAAGAAGACTGAGGCTGGAGCTAGGAAGACAAAATAGGAGCCCAAGGCAGCTTCCTGGGCAGGAGGTCATGGGAGCTGGTGAAGTTAGCAGGAGTGTAGAGAAGAAGAGAAAGGACTCAAGAAAGAAGGAGAAGCTCAACTTGACAGGCCCTGATGAACAATGAGGTGTAGGGGTTAGAGACTAGAAGCAAAAATAAATCTGTATTCCTTAAAGGGAAGGTAGATTTATTCAGTTAAGAACAGAAAGTGATCCTACCCCGGGCATATATCCAGAGAAAACTATAATTCAAAAAGATACATGCACCCCTATGTTCATGGCAGCACTATTTACAATAGCCAAGACATGGAAGCAAGCTAAATGTCCAGTGACAGAGGACTGGATACACATGCGATACATATATACAATGGAATATTACTCGGCCATAAAAAAGAATGAAACAATGCCATTTGCAGAAACATGAATAGACCTAGAGATTATCACAGTAAGTAAGCCATGCAAAAACAAAATGTCTTCATATCATAAGACAAACATTATATCACCTATATGTGGAATCTAAAAAGTGATCCAGGAGTTCCCTGGTGGCATAGCAGTTAAGGATCTGGCATAGTCACTGCTGTGGCACAGGTTTGATCCCTGGCCAGGGAACTTCCTCATGCAGCAGGCACAGCCAAAAAATAAAAATTAAAATTAAAAATTAAATTAAAAAGTGATACAGAGTTCCTGCTAGAGCACACTGGGTTAGGAGTCTAACTGCAGTGGCTCAGGTTGCTGCGGAATCCCAGGTTTGATCCCTGCCCAACGCAGTGGGTTAAAAAGATCTGGCATTGCTGCAGCTTCAGCTTGGATTCAATCCCTGACTAGGGAAATTTATGACATGAGTGCGGTCATTAAAAAAAAAAAAGGTACGAATGAATGTATTTACAAAACAGAAATAGGAGTTCCCTGGTGGCCTAGCAGGTTAGGGATCCAGCATTGTAATTGCTGTGGTGCAGGTTTGATCCCCAGCCCAAGAATTTCCACATGCCATGGGCCCAAGTCAAAAAAAAAAAAAAAAGTTTACAAACTTTAGACCAAAGAGATTCTGGGAAATGGCAAGGATTTAATAACTTCTTGTAATAATAGTCAAATCACAAATTATTTTTTTAAAGCAAAACACAAAGTAAATAGAAAAAAACTCACAGACATAGACAACAAACTTACGGTTACCAAAGTGGAAAGAGGGTGGAGGAGAGATAAACTAGGAATTTGGAAT
Source organism: Catagonus wagneri (assembly GCA_004024745.2). NCBI lineage: Eukaryota > Metazoa > Chordata > Mammalia > Artiodactyla > Tayassuidae > Catagonus > Catagonus wagneri. Next base: position 2,208,191 of record PVHT021183666.1, read on the forward strand.
TAATATATACACACTACTATATCTAAAATAGTCAACAAGCACAGGAAACTCTACTCAACATTCTGTAATAACCTATATAGGAAAATAATCTGAAAAAAAGAATGGATACAATTATAGCTGAATCACTTTGCTGTACACCTGAAACTGACACAACACTGTAAATCAACTGTATTTCAATTTTTAAACAAATTAGAAAAAAAGAACAGGAAGTGAAGGCAAAATTTAAAGAGAGAGGGTTGAGGGAGTTCCTGTTCTGGCTCAGTGGAAACGAATCTGACTAGCATCCATGAGGACATGGGTTCGATCCTGGCCTCGCTCAGTGAGTTGGGGATCCAGCACTGGAATATTACCCAGCCATAAAAAGAATGAAATAATGCCATCTGCAGCAACGTGGATAGACCTAGGGACTACCATGCTGAGTGAAATAAATAGAAAAAGGCAAATACCTTGTGATATTCCTTACATGTAGAAGCTAAAAAAAAAAAAATGATACAAATGAATTTATTTACAAAACAGAAATAAACTCACAGACATAGAAAACAGACTTGTTACCAAAGGGGAAACAGGATGGAGGAGGGGTAAATTAAGATTTTGAGATTAACCAAAACACACTACTTTATCTCAAACAGATAAACAACAAGGTCTTACTGTAAAACACAGGAAACTATATTCAATATCTTGTCATAACTTATGATGGAAAATAATCTGATAAAAGAATCATATCTATATTTAACTGAATCACTTTGCTGTACCCCTGAAACTAACACAGAATTGTGAATCAACTACACTTCCATTAAAAAATTGAAAGACCTTCTCCCTTGACCCCAACAGCAACCCTGAAATGTTTCACCTTTCATCCTGGGACGTCACTCCTGCTGCCTTGGTGAATGAAGGTTGACATCTTGGTGGGAATAAGAGGAGCCTATGATTTATTAAGCACAGTATCCAGACCTTCTCCAGTTTCTATCTGCTGGGACCTGGAGGGAATCCCGAGACCTGGACCCTCATGGACCACACTGAGAGCTGGCAATGGCAGGTGTCATGCCTGAGGACCAAGGACCTTATCCTATACCTTGTACTCCCGGACATCCCAACCCTCAGAGCCAGGCTCTGAATAAACTCAGCTCCCCATGTACCCTCATATGGATCGCGACATCCCAGTTATATTGAGGTCTGCCAAGGCCTGCAGCAAATGGCCATGCCCTGTGGCTGGCACCTGAGGAACTGTGCCCTTAGAAGTGCCTCCAGGTAAGAAATGACCTCAAATAAGGACCTGGGACTGCAGCGAATGGATATATGGGTACATAATGGCAGACACTAAAGCTTTGTTCTTACTTATGTTTTTGGAGTGCTTAGTAGAGTGTTTTTCATATAGTTGATGTTCAATAAAAACAAAAACTTATTTGAAAAAGAAATATTTGGAGTTGCCATCATGGCTTAAGGGTTAATGCACCCAGCTAGTATCCATGAGGACTCGGGTTCCATCCTGGGCCTCGCTCAGTGGGTTAAGGATCCGGCCTTTCTGTGAACTGTGGTGTAGGTTGCAGACAAATGGGCTATGATACCACGTTTCTGTGGCTGTAGCGTAGGCTGGCGGCTGTAGCGTAGGCTGGCAGCTATAGCTCTGATTTGAACCCTAGCCTAGGAACCTCCATATGCCCTGGGTGCAGCCCTCCCCCTCCCCAAAAAAGACAAAAAAACATTTTCTTAATGTAATTTAAGAAGCCTTTGAACATCTCAAGAATTTGATTTCATCATAAAGAATGATGAAATGAAATGATGAAGAATCACAGAATACTTTGATTTTCCTTGAACAGATAATATCTTGAGAATGAAATAATATGTGCTCTGTCCTTATGCCAAGAAAGATAAAAATATCCCTGTAGGTGCAACCTGAACTCTTGGACCACTCTGGACTGGACAGACTATGCCCTGGATGCTTCGACTTTGATCAAGAAGTAGTGGTGGATGGAAGGAATTTTGAGTTATCTCTTCTGGGAAGAATAGGGTGTGTTCCAAGAGTGGAAAGAAAAATAACATGGTTTGGTATCCGAAAATGGTGGGTTGTGACAGAGACAGTGTCCTGTGTGCATATAATTTTCTCTTGTTTTATGGTGGCAAAAATCATTGTCTCGTTTTAGAACAGGAAAATCCACATAGTTAAAGACCGTGTGATTAAGTACTTGTGGATGGGAACAGTAGCATACGGGCTGTGTCGCTTCAGGGCCAAAACAGTTTCTAGTGCTGAAATCAAAGAACTCTGAAATAACAGAGTTGTGGGATGGAAGCGCCCCAGATCGCTGACTCAGTGTCAGCAAGATCCACCAAAATAATGCCTCCATCAGCAGCTCACAGGGACAAGAAAGGAAAATAAACCTTATTTCTGTTAAGCCAGTTAGATTTGGGGGATTATTTGTTACCTTGGCATAGCCTAGACCATCCTGATTGATACACTTGTACTGTTAGGGGGAAACAGATTTATTTTAGATGAGTCACATAGTACATCTGCTGCTCATAAGTGCTGTAGAGAAAAATAAGACAGGGAGAGGTCTGGCAATTTAAAAGAAAATTACACACAGGAAGGTCTCATGAAAAAAATGCCGTTAGAGGAAAGTTCTTAAGGAGACTACGAGGTGGCCATGGCGGAGGAGTTTTCTAGGCAGAAGAAACAGCTGTGGAGCTCCTGCTGTGGCTCAGTGGGTTCAGAACCCAACATAGCGTCTTCCTTGAGGACGCGGGTTTGATCCCTGGCCTCAATCAGTGGGTTAATTATCCAGCATTGCCACAAGCTGTGGTGAAGTTCACAAATGCAGCTTGGATGTGGCTATGGCTGTGGCTGTGGCCTGCAGCTGCAGCTCCAAATCCACCCCTAGCCTGGGAACTTCCATATGCCACAGGTGTGGCCCTGAAAAGATTCACACAGAGAAAGAAAGAAAGGAAAGAAAGAAGGAAGGAAGGAAGGAAAGAAGGAAGAGAGAGAAAGGAAAAAAAACAATGGTAATGGCAAGGGGTGACAAGAAAAGGCTCCAGTGTAATCTCTCCCTAGATTATGTTTGTATTTAAAGCAATTTGAAAGTTGTAGATTCTGCTTTGAATTTAATTAGTACTCACTGCAACCTTTTTAAGCAACACGTTTAAGGCTGTACTTTTCTAATCATCAGAGTGAAAAACAAAAGAGCATCTACCAATACTCCTACCTGTGAAATTAAAAATGCAGCACAATTTATGCCAATTTAATCTTTTTTTTTTCTAAAATTAAAGTGTTAGACTTTGGAATCAGATTATTGTTATTTTATTATTTTTACATTGTGTTTCTTTTTCTTTTTCTTTTTCTTTTTGACCACACCCACAGCATATGGCAGTTCGCAGGCCAGGGATCAAACCTGTGCCACAGCAGTGGCCTGAGCCATAGCAGTGACAGTGTCAGGTTCTTAACCTACTGAGCCACCAGGGAACTCCCATGTTTCTTTATTCTTCACACAGTTTAACCTTCAGACGTGAGCCTCAGTCTGTTTTTAAAAAAAATAAAATAAAAAAACTCAATCTCAAATTATGCTAAGGCAATTAGGAGAGACGATGTCACTCTTTGCCCGTCTCCCCAAAGGACAGCAATGTCATCTAGAGGACCTAAGCATCGGATGACTGATCTGGTTCAGTGTCAGGCCACGGGCAGAGGGAGGACACCGGAAAGATCCCTCTCCTGGTTAGAATCGGAGCCCCTGGCACCCTCATCCACTGAGTGTTATCTGCACCTTGTCTGAGGACTGAACTCTACTCGCACACCTCCACCTGGCTGACTCCCCAGTGGAATTCTTGAAGAGCCCTATACACGACTTTTAGAAGCAGGGGGTCTAGAAAAGTGCCCTGACAAATGTGCCAGTCCATGACATTTGAAGAGATACCTCTGGGAAGCTTTTTGCTCTTGGGAAAAGCTGGTAAACTGTCTTGGGAATTCAGCTTCTGGTGGGTACTCCTCCCCTAAGATTCCTGGAATGGGGGCTCTTCGATGACCCATTTTTGGCTTGATGTGGATTGAACCCAGGCGATGGTGGTGAATGCTTTGAGTCCTAACCACTAGATAACAGGAATTCGCCAGTCCATTTTTCTTTTATTTTTTCTTTTGCTTTGCTTTGTTTTTTTGTTTTGTTTTTGTTTTTTTGGTTTTCAGGAGGGTTTTTATTTTTATTTTTATTTTTATTTTTTTGCTTTTTTAGGGCCGCACCCATGGCATACGGACGTTACCAGGCTAGGGGATGAATCAAGAGATTAAGGATCCGGCATTGGCGTGAGCTGTGGTGTAGGTGGCAGACATGGCTTGGATCCTGAGTTGCTGTGGCTGTCAGCTGTAGCTCCAATTTGACCCTTAGCCTGGGAACTTCCATAAGCCGCAAGTGCGGTCCTAAAAAGCAAAAAAAAAAAAAAAAAAATCTTCCTTATAATAAATAATGTGTGTAATAAACAATATATAATACACCCACTATTGATTCTATTTCTCTGGAGAACCTTGACTAATACAGAAACCTAATTCCACTTCCTACTAGTGGCTTTTTTTTGTTTGTGGCCATGCCCATGGCCAGAGATCAAACCCAAGTCTCAGCAGTGACAACGCCAGGTCCTCATCTCACTCAGCCACTAGGGAACTCCTATTACTTACTAGCAAGTTACTCGTGGTCTCTAAGCCTCAGTTTCATCAACACTAAAATAGGGATAATTGTACCTGCCTCATCAGGTGGCTATAAAGATTAAATGGGATAATATGTTAGTTGTCTAGCATTGTACTTGATGCATAACAGGTCCTGGTTAAATGACAGGAATAATCATTATGATTTAACGGATTGACCGTTTCTCAGCCACTTGAAACTCTGGCAGGTGAAACTGAAAGATACAGTTTTTCACGATGGCTCCAGAAATGAGACTGAAACACAAAATCATTAAGGAGACTGATTTCTACTAAGCAAGAAGTAACAAGAAGCTACTAAGCAACACTCAAAGCTGACCAGAGACGGACTGAGTTGCCTTTGAAGGGAGTGAGCTCCCTGTTACCCAGGCTGCTCAAGCAGCTGGTACACACGGATCCCGACCCTCGCAGCCTTCAAAGTCTATGAACTGATTTCAGGGTTTACCCACGGCCACAGGATGCTCTGCCATTTTCTCCCAGTGTCCTGACTCTCCCCAGCCTTTGGAGCTGTTACAGTTTTATGTCACCATTTCCCATATAAACCAGAGGAACCCATTCAAGCTTCAGGTGCTGTTGGACACATGGCCTATTTTTGACACAGTCATGATCCAGCCACAAGAGCAGGTAGGAGTATCCATACTTTTGTGAAACCTAAGTTCATGCCCCTGTGATATTTATGCCAGAGAGGAAACCAACAAGCCTTCTATGAGCGTAGATTCCCCAGTGTTCCAAAGTCACTTCTTTTTCTTTCTTTTCCTCACCCATCCAGATGACAGATAACCTCGATCAGCAGACCAAGTCTATTCTGATGATCCAGGGGATTTACAAGGGGTCTTTTGCCGGGAATTTTCAGCTGGAAGCAGCATTTGCAGATTCAAAGAGCAGGGCATGTTTGGGGCCACTTGTGGGAAAGAGGTGGGTCCACCGGGCGCACAACCCTTGATAACCAAGGTGAGGGACTGAAGGTCTACTGCCAGGCTGGCTTACAAATAATCCATCTGCTAGAACACTCTTCTACCCACTCTTTGCCAAAGTTCTAGTCGTCCTTCAGGTTTTAGTTTAAAGCCCACTTTCTAAGCGGCCTCTTCCAGTCCCCTAGAAAAGTACTGAGTTGGGACAAAGGGCTGCAGCAGAGAAAGCGCAGCGACTGGAGGCTGTCAGCTCCCTGCAGCCCTCGGAGCAGAATCTCCCCTGCAGGGAGACGTGAATTGTCCACCACCATTCTTGCTTTCCTGCACCACTCTAAATGTTTCGAATGTGAATATTATTTATTTTAAATAAACTCCCTGAGGAGTTCCCATCATGGCTCAGTGGTTAACAAATCCGACTAGGAACCATGAGGTTGCGGGTTTGATCCCCGGCCTTGCTCAGTGGGTTAAGGATCCGGCGTTGCTGTGAGCTGTGGTGTAGGTTGTAGACGTGGCTTGGATCCCACATTGCTGTGGCTGTGGTGTAGGCCAGCAGATACAGACAGCTCCTGTTAGACCCCTAGCCTGGGAACCTCCATATGAAGTGGGTGCGGCCCTAGATAAGGCAAAAAGACAAAAAAAGGTGACATACCAGGAGTCCCTTGTGGTGCAGTGGGTTAAGGAGCGAGGGTTGTCGCTGCAGTGGTTCTGGATCACTGCCCTGGTATAGGTTCAGTCCCTGGACTGAGAACTTCCACAGGCCTCAGGCATGGCCAAAAAAAAAAAAAAAAACGTACATGACATACCATGAAGCATTGAATCGAAAAACAGGAGACGTGCAAAAATAGTTGTTCTGAAAAGGAAGGGAATTTTGAAACATGCTACACACAAATGAACCTTGAAGATATTAAGCTAAGTGAGACAAGCCAGTCACAAAAGGATCAACGCTGTAGGACCGCACTTGCATGAGGTATCTAGAGACTTCCAGTTCATAGAGACAGAAAGTAGAATGGTGGTTGTCAGCTACTGAGTGTCACGGGAAAGGGCTTATACTTAACACTGCTGAACTATACAGTTAGAAAAGATGGTAAATGTTCTGCTATTTTGTGGTCGTTATTGCCGTTTGTTTACTACAACTGAGGGGGAAAAGTCCTTCTGGCTCACAAAACAGCCTGCCAAGTGACGTCTCTTGCCGCCTGCACTGCCCTCTGCTGGTCAGTGATGCCCGCGAGGCAGGGAGGAGCGCTCCAGACTTCCAGAAGAAAATCAACGGCTCACCACTAAGGGGGGGCCTTTTGTTTTCGTGTCCCTCGGCTTTTAAAACAAGCGAAAGTAGGCTCAGAGGATAAAAACTTAGTCAAGAGCCCACACGATAAACCGAGAGGGTTGAGAGCCACCCTCATCCATCACTTTTTCGCTGTACATTTGTCCCCGTGGTTATACCTTCACATCCCTGCAGAAGTTATCCCAGCTTCTACCAGTTAAATCATAACCAGGGCAACTGGAAAGATAAAAAGCTATGATTCCAGGGGAAAGGGAATAGGGTATGGGGAGGGGGGTGGAGAGCATAAATTAGGGATTTGGGGTTAACACTTATACACTACTATATATAAAATAGATAAAGAGTGAGGACCTATTGCATAGCACAGAAAACTGTACTTAATATCTTATAATAACCTATAAAAGAATCTAAAAATGATTTTATATCTGTAACTGAATCTCTTTCCTATATATTGCTATCCATCTGAATCTACCACAACACTGTAAGTCAACTGTACTTCAATAAAAAATCAAAACAAGAATAATAAAATAAAAATTTAAGCTACTATCCCCTTTCAAGATAGTGATTTTATCTCTGTAAGGCAGCACAAGTGACCTACCTTGGGTTGCGGATATGACAGATTTTTCTGACTCGTGGTGGAATTTTTCCTAAATTTCTGGTCTTCCCGAAAAAGGCCCATTGGCCATAAAACAGGTTGAATTCATGGAATAGTCTTCAGGAGGAGGCCAGAAAAGGAAGGACACTTCCATTTAGGAAGCTGGATAGCTCTGGTTTGGCTTCGGCAGGGAGCTAGGAAATTTCTCCTTCCTGCTGTGGAAGTGGGATGGTACCTGAGTATGAGCAGGATAAGGCAAGCAACTCCATAAACTAGTGGCTTTTCTCTCTCTCTCTCTCTCTCTCTTTTTTTTTTTTTGTTTTGTCTTTAGGGTTGCACCTGCAGCATATGGAGGTTCCCGGGCTAGGGGTCTAATTGGAGCTGCAGCTGCCGGCCTACACCACAGCCACAGCAACACCAGATTCAAGCCATGTCTGCGACCTACACCATAGCTCACGGCAATGCCAGATCCTTAACACACTGAGCAAGGCCAGGGATCGAACCCGCAACCTCATGGTTCCTAGTCGGATTCGTTTCCGCTGCGCCACAACGGGAACTTCAAGGAGTGGCTTTTGAGGGAAGACTTGAGAGTGGATATTTGGTTGTCTGTAACAAACCACCATAAAATGTACTGTCTTAAAGGGACAGTTCGGCATCACTCACCATGCTATGGTTAGGCTGGGCTGAGCTAGACCCTTTTTCGTTCCAGCATTTCATTCGTTTTTGGCTGGGAGCTCACCTGCACATCCTGCATGGAGATGGCACGAAAGCTGGGCAAAGTCAGGATGCTGGCAGACCTGGGCTCTCTGTCTCTCCAGATAGTCGCATGGTCTCTCCCTCTCCGTGTGGCTTCCCCAAGAACAGCTGGATGGCTCCAGACTCTCGGGAATGCAGGTTTCCAGGCCTTCTTAGATTTAGATGACCAAAAAAGTGAAGGAAAAAAAAGAAAGAAAAAAGAAAACTAATATTTAGGCCCCAAACTAAAAACACAGCTTCATGTCTGCCACATTGCATTAGACAAAAGGAGTGACAGTGCCAGCCCAGATTCACTGTAGGATGGAACCTCACAGAGGCATGAATTCTGGGGTGGGGGTTAATTCCGGACCATCATTGGAGATGGGCCACCACAACTGGTGAGAAAAAGATGCTGAGATATAGAAGTATGAGCAGAGAGAAAAGCCTGAATTAAAGCACAAATTGCTAAAAATATGAAAGGACAGGCTAAAGTGTATGGTTTGTAAAGGAGAGTAGATGGACAACTGAATTGTAATTGCGACAACAACCAGGCTCCTGGGGGAGTTCCCTATTGGCTCAGTGGGTTAAGGATCTGGTTTTGTCACTGTCGTGGTGTAGATTCAGTCCCTGGCCTGGGGACCTTTGTGTGCTACTGGCATAGCCAACAAACAAATGCAACAAAAAACATAATAAACCTTGTTATGTTAGGCTCTGCAATTTGAACTTATTTTTGGCCAGTAGCTCTCAAATCTAAGTGTGCCATAAACTCTCCTGGGAACTGTGGAATGTCAGCTTCCCATATGTCATCAGCACAGCCCGCTGATAAGACGGGGAATTCCATCTCAGCAGAGATTTGGCAGTGTCTAAGAGGAAGAAAGGAAAGGCTTACTAATTGAAAGTTTGGTTTAAGGCTGATTCCTCTGTTGGGTGGGGGGTGGTCTTGATTAGTACTGAGGAGAGATCCCAACGCAATAGTTAAATGCTGCAATAAAAGCAAAGTAAGGCAAAGGAGTCACATAATCTTAGGGTACAAACTATCATTCTCCTTGAAGAGTTAATCGATGGATATTTTGCAATATTTATCTCTCTCTCTCTCTCTCTCTCTTTTTTTTTTTTTTTTTGTACTTTTATGGCCAAACCTGTAGCATATGGAAGTTACCAGGCTAGGGGTCAAATCAGAGTTGTAGCCGCTGGCCTACACCACAGCCATAGCAATGCCAGATCTGAGCCATGTCTGCAACTTACACCACAGTTCATGGCAATGCCAGATCCTTAACCCACTGAGCAAGGCCAGGTATCAAGCCTGGGTCCTAATGGATACTAGTCAGATCTGTTACCACTGAGCCATAGAGGGAACCCCTGGAATATTTCTATGATGAATAATCAAGCCATTTGTCTGGGCAAGAAGCTCCAAAAGAGTACCCTTGCTGTGCAGCAGGTTAAGGATCCGGCTGTGACTCTGTTCACAGCTGTGGCACCGGTTCAATCCCTGACTCAAAAACTTTCTCATGCATTGGGTATAGAAGAAAGAAAGAAAGACAAGAGAAAGAAAAGAAAAGAAGGAAGGAAAGAAAGAAAGAGAGGAAGGAAAGAAAGAAAGAGAGGAAGAAAGGAAGGAAGAAAGAAAGAAAGAGAGGAAGTAAGGAAGAAGAAAAAGTTCCTAGAATGGAAAGTCGTGCTAATGACAATGATAGAATAGCAGGTTAACACAAAGAGTAAGCTCTGTGGAGTGGAGGTAGTTTGGGCCTCAGAACTCTGTCAAAATACAGATTCTCAGAGCTCATCTTCAAAAGTTTTTATTCAGTGGAACACAAGAAGCTCTCCTTTTAACAGGCTTCATTGGGAATCAATGCTACAAGCTGACAGGGACCAGGGCAGGCTGCTTCCAAATATGCTGCTTTGATACATTGCTTATTCTGAGCTAAAGCCATTTGAAAAACAGCAAAACGCAGGAAGAGGCTTTTTCCTGAACTTTCCTTCTCTGCCTAAAGACAGATCAGCCAAAAGGAACCCAATGGTCATAAACCCCCTTCAGGTCGACACCAGAGACGGTGGACTCTGAAGACAGCAGAGAAGAGCGCAGGTCAGCACTACAAGCAGATGAATTTTGTCACAATCACAACTCCCATGTAACTTCTAAGGGCCCATCCAACTCTGCTAAAGATCATCTGCTGTCCCCTAAGAGGCCTTCATGTCCCTGTCCCCTTTTCCTATTGAGGATATTCAGTCTAAATTCTAACGCCAGCCTCTTTGAATTATTCATTGCTCCCTGCATATCTCCCACATATATGTAAGGTGTACAGGTTATAAACTTGATTTTCCCGTTTTAGTCTGTCTTTTACTACAGGGGGTCTTAGTCAAGAACTCGGAAGTGCAGAGGGAAAATTATTTGTCCTCCTCTACAAAGCAATGGACTATTGTAGGTTAAGATATAATGATGGCGGAGTTTCCTTGTGGCCCAGCTGATAAGGATTTGGCGTTGTACTGCAGTGGCTTGGGATGCTGCTCTGGCCTGGGTTCGGTCCCTGGCCCAGGAACGTCCACATGCCGCAGGCACAGTCAAAAAGCAAAAAGAAGATATGATGATGGTATAAAAAAATGGGTTAATTAGATGATGCTGGTGTGGGTCTTTCTAGATTCTGTGTCCCCTGCCAGTTTTCCTCTTTAATGATTCTGGGTCTTCTTCGCCAAGCTCAGTTGCAGGGAACACGTTTCCACTGCGGGGGGGGGGGGCAAACCCAGGAACAGGTCCTTGAGGAAAAGTATCAAAGGAAACGGAAAGGGTAGGAAAGGGAGTGTGTAGGAAGCGGGACTTCCCAGGGACTTTGTAAGGAGGAGAGGAATGGGACCTGGAAGTTTCTTTGATCCTGCAAGTCCCCTGGTCAGATGACTCCTGTGTGTGGATGGCACGGTGGGGGGTGGGGATACACCCGGAGGGAACAGGAATTTCTTAGAAGGTGAATTTGGTTTTTTTTGTTTGTTTGTTTGTTTGTTTTTTTTTGTCTTTTTGCCTTTTATGTAGAGCCGCACCCGCGGCATATGGAGGTTCCCAGGCTAGGGGTCCAATCGGAGCTACAGCTGCCGGCCTTCGCCACAGCCACAGCAATGCGGGATCCGAGCCGCGTCTGCAACCTTCACTACAGCTCACAGCAATGCCGGATCCTTAACCCACTGAACAAGGCCAGGGATCGAACCCGCCACCTCATGGTTCTTAGTCGGATTCGTTAACCGCTGCGCCACGAAGGGAACTCCTAGAAGGTGAATTTGGAATCCCCTTCAGCTTGAATTCAGGGCAAGGAAGTCCTTCAGACTGGCCTTTAGGATCCCTGGGCTGCCCCTGATGTTGAACTACAAACCCGCAAGATTAAAAGGCCCCCAGACCTTTCAGCCTATCTGACTCTTTTTTATTTCATTTTAATTTTTTTTTTTTGGTCCTATTGCCTTATCTAGAACCGCACCTGTGGCATATGGAGGTTCCCAGGCTAGGGGTCTAACAGGAGCTGTAGCTGCCAGCCTTTGCCACAGCCACAGCAACACGGGATCCGAGCCGTGTCTGCAGCGTACACCACAGCTCACGGCAACGCTGGATCCTTAACCTGCTGAGCGAGGCCAGGGATCGAACCCGTCACCTCATGGTTCCTAGTCGGATTCATTAACCGCTGAGCCACGACGGGAATTCCCTATCTGACTCTTAACTGGCATAATCTTAGTTAAATCCCTGCGTTCCTCTCCCCCTCACATCCGCAGGTGTTGAAAAGTTCAAGGATGTTAAGTCTCTTATCCAAGATCGCAGAGCTCTGAGTGCCAAGCTTTAACCAAAACACACTTCTGCAAACTCCAATCAACGCCCCCTCCACTTCTTTCCTTTACCATTATTGCCTCTTCCCCTTTGACAAGTAGCATGATTTTTTTTCAAGCACCATGATTACTTGGCCCTTGTCCTCATTTTAAAAATATAAAAATCAATAATGCTGCCACTAATAACGTTGTGATTCTATTGAAAGAATTTTCTTCCTTTGTGGTGTTAAGACCACTTTGCATCTTCCTTCCTTCATGCATTCACTCACTCTCTCATTCATGCTTGTGTTCCCTCCCCAACTAAGCATTTAGAAACATGTAAGGTATGAAATGAGACTAAAAATCAAACAGGACCCTGCACGGTCCTCCTGTCTCCTGTTTCTTGTTTATAGAAAAAGAAATTCTAAAGAACAGGTTCATGCGGTTAATAAGCTAATAGCGTCCCAGGATTCCTGGTTCCCTGAAGGGATATAGATAACAATCTGATACATATCTCTCAGTTCTTCTACAGAAACTGAGATACCCCCCACCCTCCGCGTGCTGACCCGGGAGGAGGACAGTGACTACCTGCTGACCACGAGCACGTAACCTCAGACTGGCTGGAACCAGAAGGCTGAGATTCCAGAGACACCACTCTGTGACCTCGCCACCAAAAAGTCACACATCCTGCAGTCCTCACCCCCAGTTTTTCCTTGAAAATATCTTCCCCCAAAACTATTAAGGCATTCAATCCCTCCCCCCCCTTTTTCGGCCTCACTCACAGCATATGGAAGTTCCCAGGCCAGGGACTTAATCCAAGTCACAGCTGCCACCTGATCATACGGCTTATCTGTGGGAGCAGAGCTGGGTATGAAGAAGGTTTTTCTCACTTTATCTAATCTCTTGACTCTTCATTTTCCATAACCTTCATTTGTTGTGATTTTTAAATGTGAATACCTAGGAGTTCCCGTCGTGGCTCAGCGGAAACCAGTCTGACTGGTATCCACGAGGGCGCAGGTTCAATCCCTGGCCTCACTCAGTGGGTTAAGGATTTGGCGTTGCCATGAGCTGCGGTGTCAGTTGCAGATGTGGCTTGGATCTGATGTTGCTGTGGCTGTGACGTAGGCTGGCAGTTACAGCTCTGATTCGACCCCTAGCCTGGGAACCTCCACATGCCTCAGGTGTGCCCCCCCCCAAAAAAAAAGAAAAAAAAAAGTCCTATTTGTTCCTGTTTTGCAGGGAGTCATACTTTTTATCCAAAGTCCCCCCGGGCCTTGGCATCTGATGCAGGGCTGTCTTGCCTGTGTGTTCCCCACGCTGCTTCTGAACAATTTGGGGATGTGAGTGCTGGGCACTGTCTGACCCTCTTAATCCCCGAATCTCAGTAAAGGGCTTCCCAGGGCTGGTAACAAAACGTCCTCACAGTTTTCCTTGCCCTCCTGCTGGCATCTGATCCAGGACAGCAAATGCTTAGCCACCATTCAACCAAAGCATGTTTGTCTTCTCTTGTATCCACTGCTATAAAATGTCCACAGACCTGTCCCAGGTCACACGAAAGAGCTATCACCAAATGTGATGAATTCTCAGCCTCCTTCGAATTTATGACACGAGGAGTTTGTTCCGAAGTCACAAACCCAGAACGTGGGAAAGTAGCAGCATAATTATTTGTCCCTGTCATAGGAAGATACACCCAAGGGGAAGGGGTAGAGCTTTACCGTTTTTCCCAGAGAACAGTCTTCTCTCTCTCAAATTATCCATCCCAGTTTGCCTTATGAGAAATCAGTCATGCCCTTTTTTTTTTTTTGTCTTTTTAGGGCCGCACCAGTGGCATATGCAGGTTCCCAGGCTAGGGGTTGAACTGGAGCTGCAGCTGCCGGTCTACACCACAGCCACAGCAACTCGGGATCCTCAACCCACTGAACAAGGCCAGGGATCGAACCCGAGTCCTCGTGGATACTCGATGGGGTTGTTACTGCTGAGCCACAATGGAAACTTCCCAGTGACACTTTGTGATCCAAGAATGCAACCATAAAGACAGGAGGGAACCACGTGGTGGTAGAAGCACTAGACTTTGGGTTCAGACCAGCTCGGATACAAATTCAGGCCTTCGACAAGTCACTTAACCCATTTCCATTTTTTTTTTTTTAAGGTAACAACTTATTTTTTACCTTTGCATGGAAACACCTTGACAAAAAATTTCAATTCATGTAAAGAAGTGCGGGCAGAGTGTTGATATTTTGTGAGGCGCAAAACGGTGCCTGCCTAAAATGTTCAAGAAAAGGACCAAGTCTCCTGGGCAGACTGTATTAACCCACTTCCCTGAATAAACAACCTATTTATTTTTTTTTTTGGCCACACATGTGGAAGTTCCCGGGCCAGGAATCAAACCGGCGCCACAACAGCGCCCCCAAGCTACAGCAGCAACAATGCAGGGTCCTTAACGTGCTGCACCACCAGGGGACACCACGAACACCCTATTTGTGCCTGGCAATTTGCTGGACATTTTACCTCCAATGACTCAAGCCTGAGGAGCTTTGTATTGCTTTCAGCCACTGTGTAACAGATGAGCGAAGTGGGACTCGGGGAAGAAAGTAATGCTAGTGCGAAAGCTCGGCTGAGGAAAGGACAGAGCGCAGACTCCATTTCAGATCTTGAGAAGTCAAGGCCAATACCCATTCCTCTGGAGTGTCAGCTCACCCCTACATGATGGGAAGAAAAGAACAACCACACTACTGCAAACAGGGGTAACCAGAGGTGATACCACCCTGTCAGGCAATCCCATACACCCTTTCCAGGAGCTTCTTTAACTGCAAAAGCCCCAGGAGGGACAAAAATCGAGAAGCCCCTGACACTGAAGAGGAAGAAGCCCTGAGCTCAGATCAGTGGATGGAAAGTGTGCTTTGGCCTCAGATGAACCTGGATTCAAATGCTAGTTCCATTGTCTACCTAACTGTGACCGTGGGTACTTTACCAGACTTCTCTGGGCCTGTTTCCTACTGTGTAGAAAGAGGACAGGTTAAAATAGAATTATAAAGCACTAGCTCAGGGTAAGAGCAGCTGCTGATCTCAGGGGGAGAGGCACCCCAGAGCACTCTAAGCCCATGGAAAAGGAACAGAAAAATTCTTGGGCCCCGGACTGTTTGTGGAGTGTGCCAAGCCCCCTTGAGAAGCTCTGTCTTGACCATATGCCAAGGCTCTGGAGCACTGGCACAGCCAATCCTGGGGTTTTTTTTTTTTTTTTTTTTGGTTTGTTTGTTTATTTATTTTTAGAGCTGCTCTAAGCCCGCCATTGTCCAGAAAGGGGCTCTTTTCTGAAATATCTGCTGAAGGTCCACAAAGAAATCAGCCTGGAGTGAATGTGTCCGCCAGCTGACTGGTCAGTGAGGGAGAGACTCATTGGGCTGGGCTACTTCCTCACCCAGCCTGAGCTTAACACTTGCATACCAGGACCCTACCTGCGTCCTGCGGCCAGGACCCAATGAGGGAATTAAATACCAGGTTTTCAGTAGATAAGTTTTTTTTTTTTTTTTTTTTTAGGGCCACACCTGCTGCATATGGAAGTTCCCAGGCTAGGAGTTAAATCGGAGCTGCAGCTGCCGGCCTGCACCACAGCCAGGGCAACACGGCATCTGAGCCACATCTGCAACCTATACCACAGCTCGAAGCCACACACAGATTCTTAACCCAGTGAGCGAGGCCAGGGATTGAATGTGCATCCTCATGAATACTAGTCGAGTTCTTAACCCTCTGAGCCACAGTGGGAACTCCTTTGATGGATTCAAGAGAGCCTTGGGGCAATGACCTCTTTAGCAGTCTAATGACCCCCCGCTCCCTGACCCAAAGCTTGGAATCAGTCTCATTCCCCTTGTGCTTCTGATAAGAAACCTACTTGCCTTTCTGTCCTCTAAATTAGACCTCGAAGAGAGGAGGCTGGGAAGGGGCTGTTTCTTGGGGAGGGGCCTGAGCTGGGCTGAGTCACTGCGTAGAGGCTCTGGGCCTATTTCAGCTCGCAGGCCAAGGATTTCCCCAGCCAGACCCCAAGACCGGAGGAGCCCAGGTGAAGCTCTCCTCCAGCCATGGCCCTGTCCCTTGCGCCCTTGCTGGTCCTCCTCTTGACTGCACGCGGTGGCGTGGGGGAACAGGGAGCGCCCAGCTTCCAAGGCTGTAAGAAGGCGTTGAACGTGTCAGTGCTGGGCGCACTGCCAGGAGATGGCTGGGACAACCTGCGCAACGTGGAGCTGGAGCCGGTGCTGTGGCGAGACTATTCGAGCTGCCTCACCACCGAGGACGGCGAGTACATCATCCCAGACCAGATGAAGGTGGCGCCGCGGCGAGAGAGCATCGTGGAGACCCGCGCGGAACTCATTGACAGCTGGGTCAACTACACTGACACCTGGGCGGCCTCCGTCAACGCTGAGATCTCCTTCCTTCCCAGACTCAACGGCAAGTTCTCCACGGACTGCCAGAAGGTCAAGAAGTATAACCTGGAGCACAAGACGATCACGGCCCGGGTGCAGGTCCGCCACCACGTCTACTCTGTGAAGGCTCCGGAGAGTCCCAGCTTCCACCCCGACTTTCTGCAGCATCTGCTGACCCTCCACGAGTACCTGGAGAACAACCAGACCCACGAGGCCGAGTACCTGGCGGAGACGCTCGTGCTTAGGTTCGGTACGCACGTCCTCACCCAAGTGGAGGCCGGCGCCACCTTGGTGCAGGAGGACCAGGTGAGGAGGGAGCTGGTGGACCATTTAACCCAAGACAAGATCAACATCACCTTCGCTGCCTCGGTCTTGTTTTTCAAAGCGATCAACATTGCGGGCGGCTTCTCCTGGCAGAAGCAGAACCAGTTCCTCCAGGCCTACACGCAGAACACGGTGGCCTCCAAGATTCACAGCCACGGCGGCGTGCCCTTCTACCCCGGCATCACCCTGCAGAAGTGGCAGGACAGCATTGCCAACCGGCTGGTGGCCATCGGCAGATCCGGCGTGCCTCTGCCGGAGCTGCTCCATCCCGAAGCGCTGCCCCACCTCCCGGCGCCCGCCGTGCGACGCCTGGCGGCCGCGGTGCAAAACGCCATCACCCGCTACTACGCGGTCAACACGCGTCCGGGATGCTTGAAGCCTGGGGAGCCCGCCTTTGACCCCCAGGCCAATGTAGACGACGGCTCGTGCAGAGGCAGCCACCGTGCCAATTTCAGCTTCGGCGGCGTCTTCCAGGAGTGCCAGGTGCCGTCCGGGAAGGACACCGAGCACCTCTGCCAGCGCTTTCGCATCTCAAACCCGCTCACCGGCAACGCCTCTTGCCCGGCCGGTTACACAGTCACCCCCCTGAGCAGCCAGCTGAAGACGTGGAGCGAGGTCCGTCCTGAGTGCGGGAACCAGTGCGATAGGTGCTGGCTCATCTTCCAGTGTTGCCATACCGTGTGCGGCAACCGCGAGCATCGCAGGGCCGTGCACCTGACCGTCTCGTGGTGCGCGGCCCCGGGGGCCTCCCAGCCCGCCACTGCCGGCTTCCTCTTCGGGGGCCTCTATAGCCCTGGCCACCCAAACCCGCTCACCAAGGCCCAGACCTGTCCCTCCTCCCACTACCCAGTGACTCTCTTTGGCGAACTCAAGGTATGTGTCAGCAGCGACTCCGAGCTGGGCGCTTCCCAGGCAATCCCATTTGGGGGTTTCTTCAGCTGCCAGGTGGGCAACCCCTTGGCCGGCCTTCTGAAGGGTCAGAGCCCCGGGCTCCTGAAGGAGGTGTTCTACCGGGACAGCCCCACGAAGTACCCCATGAAATGCCCAGCGGGGTACAGCCAACACCAGGCTTATCTCATCAATGGCTGCCAGGTCCTGTACTGCCTCCCGGCTGGGGCCCTCTTGGACCTGCAGCTGGGAGCTCTGCGCTTGCCGCCCTTCCTCCCCCGCCCCTTCCTGCTCAACAGCAGCAGCCACCAACGGCCTTCTGTTCCGGCTGCCTCCGGTGGCGAGTGGGTCTGGGTGAGGAGGCAAGGCTCTGCCGGCGTCAAAGACCTGTCCCTGTCAACCAAATTCTCCAGCCAGCCTGGCTCAGGGTCCGGGGCTGGGGCCATCGCTGGCTCCTGGGTGGTCACCATGGGGGCCGTGGTGGCGGTGGTGGCTCTTGCCTTGGGGGTAAGCTGTGGTTTCAGGTACTACAAGAAGAGGGCTTATGGGGTATCACAGGAGGGCATCTTGACAGAGGGACAGAAGGACTATGGGGCCATGGAAACAAAAGCAGAGCCCAGCTCGGTCTGAATGCACAGACAATGCCAAGATGTTAAAATAACCAAACAGGACTGCTGCATCATGACTAGTTAGAGCTTTAGCCCAGTCTGTTTCTTCTACTGCCTAGAGAAAAAGAGCTCAAATAACTAACCATAGAACTGGCCCCACTTTCAGAAGGCACCAGATTAATGGCGCTTGCTCAAGCCCTCCTGCAAATCACCTAACACAAGCTCAAGTCCTGTAACACTCTTTTTCCCTAACACCCTCTTGCTGAGAGGACTCATTCTCCTTGGCGTGTTCCCACTGTTGCAAGGAGCCAATAAATCCAGTTTTGTTCAAATACGTGTGTGTCCCTGGTGTTCTTTGCCTTTGGGGGAAGGGGCGGAAAGGTCAGCAGAGAAGATAAAGTTAGCATTGACCCCAGGCCCTGTTATGTAGCTTTGAGGTTGGAATTTTTTTTCTATTGTTATGAAATTTGTTCTATCAATTCATTTTCCTGGAATCATTGCCTTAAACCCCAAAAGTTCTCTTTTCAGCCTTTGTCTAAGTCCGAGGTTTTATATTCACAGAGGGCTTAACCTGCTTGTGGATGGTGAAATGAATTAGGCTGTGATCAGCAATTTTTTTTAAATGAAAATAGTGTGCATTGCATGAAACTATTATAGAAATTATTTTATAGAAATTATTTTGATCATACAAAATTGCCCATATCCAATTGTTTTTGACTCATGAGAAAATGGCAGTTTTGTGTGGTTTAAATTTATTTATTTATTTATTTATTTATTTATTTGATTTTTTTAATTTAATTTTTTTTTTTTTTAATTTAGGACCACACCTGTGGTATATGGAAATTCCCAGGCTAGGGGTCAAATCAGAGCTACAGCTGCCGGCCTACACCACAGCCACAGCAATGCCAGATCTAAGCTGCATCTGCAAACTATCCCGCAGCTCGTAGCAACCCCGGATCCTTAACCCACTGAGCAAGGCCAGAGATTGAACCTGCATCCTCATGGATACTTGCCGAGGTCATTTCCACTGAGTCACAATGAGAATTCCTGGTTTAAATTTAAATACACACACACTAGGTCATAGTGTAAAATGTGATACAAACTACGATCACAGCGATAACATTTGAAACCCTTCCATTTCACTCCATGTTCCATAAAGCGTAGCTTGGGAAAACAGAGTCCTCATCCCCAGTGGAGGAGTTTTCCTTTTGGAGATTCTGTTTCACTCCAAAAATTTACAGAGTATTCTCTAACTCAGGACAGCCGTTTCTGGAGGACAGATTTTGGTTTTGTAATATTCTTGGAACACAAGCCTCATCACAGTTTAAGCCCAGAGTATGGATTTGTAGTTGTCACAAGGACAAACTGAGGGTGTCCATTAAACCCTAACCACAGGGAACCACAGGCCACACAGGACCTAGTCTAAACAAACCCTTAGTGTGTGAATTTTAGAGCCAATTCTGAAGGCACATGGAGTGACCTTAGGTAGCCAGAAAGTGTGGCCCCAGAGGGTTTTTCCATGACCTGAATGACCTAAGTGAGTCATTTTACATCGTGTTTCGTCTACTCCAGTTACAAATTGTAATATATCCAGGCATTGATGAGATAGTGCAAACTCTGAGTCATGAGAGGAAGAGGCAATGGAAATCCAAGTAACTCTGGGATGATTGAGATCATTCCTCCTGCTGGTGTGATATGGGTATGTTGTCAGCCAAGGACAAACCTCCCCAGACTTGTGGTCACTACCATTTATAGAGACTTTATGTGAATAATACCTTTATAGCATCTCACTTCATCTTTACAAACCTTAAGGTAGATAAGTCATTCTCATGCTATGGATGAGGAAACCGAGGCTCAGAGATTGACTTGCCCAAAGTCACATGACTCAGATATTGAGAATGATAACAGCTAGTGCCTCGTGAATATTTACTTTTTATTTATTTATTGGCCATGCCAGCGGTATGCAGAAGTTTGCAGGCCAGGGATTGAACCTGTGTCACAGCAGTGACCCAAGTCACAGCAATGTTGATGCTGGATTCTTAACCCACTGTGCCACCAGGGAACTCCCTACTGAGTATTTAGAACTCGCCCTTTGCAAGAGTATTTCATTTGACTTTTTGCTGAGCACAGCAGTAAAGCTATGGGCTTGGTCTGGATCAAACACGGGCTACTGGAAATTCCTTGTACCTCAGTCTGGTCCTTTATAAAACAGAGTTAGCATGTTAAATTCCTATGTTACTTGAAAAGATTAAATGAGTTCTCCAGTGGGTCAGCGAGTGAAGGATCTGGCGTGGTCACTGCTGTGGTTTGGGTCACTGCCGGTTCGATCCCTGACCCTGGAATTTCTGCATGTCACAGATGCAGCCAAAAGAGAGAGAAAGATTAAATGAGCCAGTGGATGCAAAGCACTTTGGAATAGGCTGGGCTTTCTAAGTTTGAAATTGATGCCACTAACACTATGGGGTCTGATTTGCCACTGCTTTAAGAGTGGGATTCCAGAGTCAAGTCAGACAAACTGGGTTCAAGTCCTAGTACAGCTGTTTATTAGATTTGTGGCTACGAGAAAATTGTCTCACCTCTCTGAGAAGTAATCTCATCTATGAAATGCGGATAATCATAAGACTTCACAAATTGTTATAAGAATTAAATGAGATGATGTGTGGAAATCTCTTGGTACAGTGCTTTGCATCTGGCATGTCACATTGAGCGAGCACAATGTCAGGTCTGGGTACACAAACTTGTATGATCAGGGCTCAAAGTTGAGTAGGTAATACACCCACAAAATATAAATTACTCACTGTGAAATCTTCACAGAGCTTTAAATAAAACATGGGATAATGGAGTTCCCGTTGTGGCTCAGCAGTAACAAACTTGACTAGCATCCACGAGGATGCAGGTTCAATCCCTAGCCTCTCTCAGTGGGTTAAGGATCCAGCATTACCGTGAGCTGCAGTGTAGGTCGAAGATGTGGATTGGATCTGGCATTGCTGTGGCTGTGGTGTAGGCTGGCAGCTGCAGCTCAGATTCAACCCCTAGCCTGGAAACTTCCATATGCCATGGGTGTGGCCCTTTAAAAAAAAAAAAGACAAAAAAGGAAAACGAACAAGAGTGATAAATTCTAACCGGGAAGGTTTCTGGGATGGGATGGGACTCCTGTCTCAGCCAGGCACATTTTCAGATCTGTGCAGCTCTGCCCAGCTGGAAGGATCGTCTCAACAAAAATCCAATGCCCATTTCTGATAGTCTCAATTCATTTCCTGGAATAGCCCTCCAGGCCCTCAAAACTGAGCTCCCCAATGGAGAGGAGCAAGATTGGGGTCAAGGCATAATAAAAGGTTTGGGTATGGAGTTCACAAAGATGAGGGGGGAGCTCCCATTGTGACTCAGCAGGTTAAGAACCTAACATAGGAGTTCCCACTGTGGCTCCATGGGTTAAGCACCTAACTAGTATCCATGAGGACACAGGTTCGATCCCTGGCCCCACTCAGTGGGTTAAGGATCCCACGTTGCCGTGAACTGAGGTCTAGGTCGCAGATGCAGCTCAGCTCCCGCGTTGTTATGCCTGTGGTGTAGGCCAGCAACTGCTGGTCTGATTCAACCTCCAGCCTAGGAAATTTCATATGCCACAGGTAGAGCTCTAAAAAGAAAAAAAAATATGAGGGGCAAAATGAACCACCCTATCCAGTAGGGTGGCCATGTAATTGATCATCCAAATTCAGACCCTCGTTGGGACCAAAAGGAGGCCCTATAAATAACTACAAAGGACATGTTAATCAAAAGATGCGTCACTTCCCTTTCATGAGTGACTGTTTGCCATCAGGCCCAGACCCACCTTGTCACCCTGATCTCCAGGTAGCCTCTCCCCATGACGTACATTCAGTGTTTTGCACACTGTGATTCCCACATGCCAGTTCCTGGCTGACAGGCCTGATGAAATCTTGCTCATCAATCAAGGCTGTGTTCGAATGTCACCTCCCCAAGATTACTATTTGCCCACACTCCCCGACCCTCACACACTCTTTCAAACTCCCCTTCAGCAGCATGTAACTGGGAGCCTGTCATTTTGCATGTGTTCTTCATCCAGTGTGATCTTGAGCTCTTTGAATGGGAGGAGGAAAGGTATTGTGCTCATCGTAGCTATTTCCAGAGCTTAGCATCAGGCTGAACATGTATTTTTTGTTTTGTTTTGTTTTGTTTTTAGGGTATATGGAAGTTCCCAGGCTAGGGATCCAATTGGAGCTGCAGCTGAGGGCCTACATCGCAGGCATAGCAACCAGGATCTGAGCCACATCTGCAAACTACACCACAGCTCATTGCAACACAAGATCCTTAACCCCCTGAACTAGATCAGGGATAGAACCCGCATCCTCATGGATAATAGTTGGATTCTTTACTGCTGAGCTACAACAGGAACTCTTACGTTGTTGTTTTAAAACAGACTAGGGGTGCAAATAAAAGTGGGATGTGTGTTTGTTGTAAAAAAAATGTTGGAGTTCTGGTAGTGGCTCAATGGCTTAAGAACCCGACACAGTGTCCATGAGGATGTGAGTTCAATCCCTGGCCTCACTCAGTGGGTTAAGGATCCAGGCTGCGACATAGGTTGTAGATGTGGCTTGGATCTGGCTTTGATGTGGCTGTGGTGTAGGCCTGCAGCTGCCGTTCAAATTCAGCCCTTAGCCTGGGAACTTCCATATTCTGCGGTGCAATGGTAAACTAAATAAACAACAAAAAAAAAACAAACAAACGAATAAATAAATACTTTAAAGGAAACCAGAATGTCATTCTAAAACACGATCTTTGGCAATTAAGAAGAAGCAAACCCCAAAATGCTCTCCGATTTCTGCCTAAAGGCAGGATATAGAGACTACTTTTACTAAGATGTATTTTATCCGCCCAGAGAAGGCACCAAAGAGAGGAATCTGAAAACAAACTTTATTCCATTAGCTTCCCTCCCACGTACTTACCTTCCCACAGTTTGCCCCCACTGGAAGTCTCAGCTTCCCTTTGTCCTGTCATTTTTCTACAGATCTGTTATTCTTGTTGAAGATGCTACATCGAGTGGAATTCTAAGCTGACATTTTGAGTTACTTTTAGTTCAGGTTTCTCCTGAGTGATGTGGACTGCATGCTTTAATAACCTGTTTTGCTCTCTTGTTTAAAGAGTCTCAGCTGAAAACCTAAGGTGGGTAGAGGTGAAGTTTTGCCTTCCCTACATCTTCATCAAAATCAAAAACTGGGCTGAGAGAAGGACCCAAAGCTCTGAAGTATAAAATTTAAATAAATCTAGGGTCAGCAAACATGGCTCCAAGTCTGGGCCCCTGTTTTTATAAATAAAGTTTTATTGGAACACGGCCACACCCATTTGTTTACGTGTTGTCTGTAAGCGTTCACGCTGCAATGGCAGAGTTGAGATGTTGCAATAGAGACCTCATAGCACAAAAGCCTAAAATACTTCCTCTCTGGTCCTTAAGAAATAGTTTACCAGCCCTTCATATAAAGCATAGACTGCCCAATGGATGCCAAGAGTTATTGAACTTTCAACACAGTGGTTACCAGTTGGGGACTGAGGCTGCCACACACATAGTCCTTATCATGATCCAGTTTCCTCCAGCCTAGAGCACCTTTCTCCTAGAATCCAGATCCCCTTCATTTTAGCCCAGTGTGCAATACAAACACCATTTCGGTGAAAAGGTTTGCGAAGCACTGGTATAAAGAGTAATATTCTTTCATGACATGCCACTTTTTTGTTCCTTTCATCACTCTCTCTACCTGCCTCGCTCCTCTCATCCAGGTAACATTTGATTAGCATCTACATTATGGCAGGTTACATTTGATGAGCATCTACACAGCCCCTGCCTTCAAAGAGCCCACACTCCGGCAGAAGAGAGGAACAGCCGTAAATAGCCACTTTGCAATGTTCTAAGTCATATAACAGGGATGTAAAGAACGAGAATGGCTTGTATATCCAGATACCTCAGTTTCAATCCCAGTTCTGCCAATGCCCAGCTCTGCAACTTTGGACAAGGCACTTACACTTTGTGAACTTTAGGGCTCTCCTCTGTAAGGTGGCAATAATAATAACCTCGAGCGTGACGGGATGTGTGAGGACTACATGAACTGTATATACAGAGCACCCAGTTCAGTGTCAGAGCCCAATATCACTGTTACTGGTAGCGGTGGTCTAACAGCAATCAGCGGGAGAAGGAACCGTGATAGTACATGATGTACAAGCTGCAAGTTGTAGCAAAGAGGAGAGGGCAGTTATACAGGTGTATAGATCAAGGATGTTTGCACCCAGAAAGTGAGATGTGATCTGGATCTTGCAGTAAGAACAGGCATTAGTCATGTAGAGAGGGAGGTGGGGTCACTGGTAGAATAAAATGAAGAGAATGAAACAGTCCTTGGGAGAAGCGAATTTATCCAAGATGGGAGAAGTAGAATGGGGCGATTTCCTGTTACGCCTGGAGTCTACTAAAGCTCTAATGACTGTCAGAATTGAGGGGAGCTGGTCGGCACTTGGGTTGGGACAAAGGGACTCTTTTCAACTTCCTTTAGGACAAAGGCAGAAGAACTGACCCTGGTGATTGAACAAAGGAGTTACTTTTCCTTCCTTCTTGTCAAGGTCTCTTCTGCTAACTCGGAGAGGGTCACTGATCTGAAACGTTGAATGGTTCCTCACTGCGAGTAGAATGAATCAGGATCTGGAGTTCCTGATCATTTCAAGTGGAAATGATCCCAACTAGGATCTGTGAGGATGCAAGTTCAATCCCTGGCCAGCTCAGTGGGCTATTGATCCCATAAGCAGTGGCATAGGTCACAGATGTGGCTCCAATTCAACCCCTATCCTTCGAACTTCTGTATGCTGCAGGTGTAGCCCTAAAAAAAAAAAAGGCAAAACAAAACCAGACTTGCAATCTCCTGTGTCACTCCCAGTATCTGTTTCCCCTTTCATGTTTCTTGCCTTATTTATTCACTGTCCTAGTTGGGAGGGGGCAGCTTTTTTGTTTCTCCCTCTCCTTTTCTCCATCTTTCCATTCCAAACTCTCTGTCATGATTTTCAGAGATATTCTCTTTTCTCCATCCTCAGTGTCACTTTTAATTCAGGTTTTCCATCTTTTTTTTTTTTTTTTTGCTTCTAGTTTTGCCACCTTAAACCCATCTGTGTGTGGCACCTTGGGTGCTCATTTTAAAAATGTAAACCCAGGGAGTTCCCATCATGGCTCCATGGAAATGAATCTGACTAGCATCCACGAGGACGCAGGTTCGATCCCTGGCCTCACTCAGTGGGTTAAGGATACGGCTTTGTCATGAGCTGTGGTGTATGTAGGTCGCAGATTCGGATTGGATCTGGGGTTTCTCTGGTGTATGTAGGTCACGGACTCGGATTGGATCTGGGGTTTCTGCAGATCAGCAGCTACAGCTCTGATTCAGCCCCTAGCCCGGGACTCTCCATATGCTGCAGGTGCAGACTTAAAGAGACAGAAAAAAAAGGAAAAGAAAGTAAACCCGGGAGTTCCCGCTGTGGGACAACGGAAACGAATCTGGCTAGTAACCATGAGGATGTGGTTCGATCCCCACACTTGCTCAGTGGGTCGGGGATCTGTTGTTACCATGAGATGTGGTGTAGGTTGAAGAAGCAGCTTGGATCTGGCATTGCTGTGGCTGTGTTGTAGTACAGCAGCTGCAGCTCTGATTCGAACCCTAGCCTGGGAACCTCCATATGCCTCAGGTGTGGCTCTAAAATGCAATAAAAAAAAATGCAAACCCGGAATTCCCTGGTGGCTCAGGGTCCCTTGTTTTCACAACAGTGGCTCGGGCCAAAAATGGCAAGGATTCAGACCCTGGCCTGGGAATTTCCACGTGCTGTGGGCATGGCCAAAAAAAAAGGGGGGGGGGAAACCCTAACATGTCTCTTTATACCTTAAAAATTTCCAGTTGTTTCTCTTTGCAATGTTTTCTTTGTTTGTTTGCTTTGTCTTTTCAGGGCTGCACCCTCAGCATATGGAAGTTTCCAGGCTAGGAGTCAAATTGGAGCCGCAGCTGCTGGTCTTCACCACGGCCACAGTAATGAGGGATCAGAGCCACATCTGCGACTTACACACCTTGTGGCAAGGCTGGATCCTTGAGATCGAACCCACATCCTCATGGATACTAACTAGTCTGGCTCTTATCCCACTGAGCCACAAGAGGAACTCCCTCTCTTTGCAGCGTTGATACCCTTTAGCCACAGACCACCA
Organism: Catagonus wagneri; assembly: GCA_004024745.2. Taxonomy (NCBI): domain Eukaryota; kingdom Metazoa; phylum Chordata; class Mammalia; order Artiodactyla; family Tayassuidae; genus Catagonus; species Catagonus wagneri. The sequence goes on from PVHT021183666.1 coordinate 2,234,640, forward strand.
GAACAATACTTGTGGTCACACAAATTTGGGTTTATTGGCTTGTGGCAATGGGCACCTCAGTAAGGAAGTGTTGCAGGCTTTGGACTTGGGTTAGTTAGTTTGGGGAAGGATTCAGTGAAGCAGTTATGTTCTGGAATGGAGTGCTGTCAGAAAGCAGGGCCAGTTCTATGATGGGTGTCTTGGTCATTTTTACCTGGGAGGAGCTGTTCCTTGTTACCTGTGTGGAAATACCTACCACACATTGACTTCTGCTGGTTGCCTGTAAAACTATTGTCTCGGTACAGCAGTTAAAATAAAGTCCAGAAACTTATTATTAGCAATGGGGAAAAAGGTGGTCCCTGATGTTCAGAACTGACGGAGTTCCCCCCGGAGGCCTAGTGGTTAAAGGATCCGGCGTTGCCACTGCTGAGGCTCAGGTCACTGCTGTGGCTCAGGTTCAGTCCCTGGCCCAGGAATTTCCACATGCTGCTGGCATGGTAGAAAAAAAAAACGAGAGAGAGAGAGAGAACTTAAGTGATGTTCACAGCTGGACTGTGATATTATAACAAGTTGGTCTGAGGCTCACAGCCCGTGATCCTAAACTGGGGGCAGGGGTGTGACCATGGCATGTGGAAGTTCCTGGGCTGGGGACTGAACCTGAGACACAGCAGAGATCTGAGCCCCTGCAATGAAAATGCAGATCCTTAACTTACTGAGCCACCAGGGAACTCCCCTAAACACTTTTAACAATCTCAAAGAATAGTAACCTCACACAGAATTACCCTGAGACCTGGAGTTCCCACTGTGGTTCAGCGGAAACTAATCTGACTAGCGTCCACTAGCATCCATGAGGACGCAGGTTCAATTCCCGGCCTCACTCAGTGGGTTAAGGATTCAGTGTTGCCGTAAGCTGTGGTATAGTTTGCAGACACGGCTTGGATCCTACATTGCTGTGGCTGTGGCGTAGGCCGGCAGCTACAGCTCTGATTGAACCCCTAGCCCGGGAACCTCCATATGCCATGGGTGTAGCCCTAAAAAGACAAAAAAAAAAAAAAAAAGAAAAAAAAGGGAGAATTAGCCTGAGACCACAATACATGAAACAAAACAAGGTCACTTCATAGTTTTATCTAATCACATACAAAAGCAAAGTTACTGGGCCACCAGCAAAACACCCAATTGTGGACTTGCCCCCACTTTTTTTTGCTTTTTCAGTTGCTCCCAGGGCATCTAGAAATTCCCAGGCCAGGGACTGAATCTGAGGAGCTGCGGCCTGTGCCACAGCTGAAGCAACGCTGGATCCTCAACCCGGTAGGCCAGGCCGGGGATTGACCGGGAGCCTCCACAGAGACAAGCCGGATCATTAACCTATTGGGCCACAGCAGGAACTCCATTGCCCCACTTTCTGACAGTATCTGACCTAGAGCAAACCTTGCTTAAGCCCTCCCCCAAATCACACAGCCAAAGCCTCAATCCTATGACAGGTTCTTTCCAGCCCCTGCCCGCTGAGACCCCTGAGCTTCCCATGGTGTGTGTTCCCTGCTCTGTTGAACCACAGGTGTGTTTCTCCTGGTTTTCAGCCAAGGGTCTCGGCACCGGCGTGGCCCCCTGCTCACACTGGTTGCAGCCACATTGGCTGCCTTTCAGTTCCCTGGGGACAGAAAGCCTCATTTCCGCTTCGGGGTTTGCACTTCACAGTTCCCTGGGTCCGAAATATGTCACCCTGAGGTCTGCTGGTGGCTGGCTCTGTCTCACCGTTCAGATCTCAGCAGGAACCAACCATTTGAGAAAGGCCTTCATGGCCTTTACTCTAATTCTGTATCACAGTTTTGATTCTCTGTATAATTCTAATCGCCTTCTCAATTGTATTATTGTGTGTTGCCCGTCTTCTCCCACCTGAATGCGAATTCTAATAGATCAGGGACCACGTTGTGCTCACCGCATCTTCTAGTGCCGCTAACATTTCCAGAAATAGCTGAAACCTTGAGCATGAGAGCACCTTCTTCCTGGCTCTCTCTGCCTCCCGCGGCTTTCCCCTCTAACACAGCTCTTTCTTAGCTGCCTGAGAGACTTTTCTAGAAGCAAAGGGTAGCTGCTAGCCTCATGCCTCTTCTAAAACCTTTCATAGATTCTACAAGCTGTCCTCACCTCACTCCTCTGGTCGCGTCTCCCACTGGGGCTTCTGAAGGACCCTGAGCTTCAGTCAGGGAGAACATTCTGGAACATGCCACCTACCTTCCAGCAGCCAAACCTTGACAAATGCTGCTGGTTCTACCTGAGATGTTCTTGCCCGTTCCCCACCCCCCTACTCCCTTAGTTTTTCCTGAGGGCATTTTTCAAAGCCTGGCTCCCAGAGTGCCTCTTCTGAGAGCCTCTCCGCAGTCCTTCCATCTTCTGGGCTCCCGCAGTCCTTGGCTAGACTCCTTTTATTGCTATCCACGAGTGTTTCCAGGGCAGGGAACTGTCAGCTCTCTGTGCCTCTGTTTCTTTAGCTGTCACATAAGAACCTTTGTACTTTCCTCAAAGGGCTCTGGTGGGGAGTAAACAAGTGAAAGTATAGGATTAGATCATATCGATGACTGTGTAAATGTTTGCTACTACCATTAATATTCATTTCTGGAGTTCCCATCGTGGCACAGCAGAAACGTATCCGACTAGGAACCATGAGGTTGCGGGTTCAATCCCTGGCCTCGCTCAGTGGGTTAAAAATCCAGTGTTGCCGTGAGCTGTGGTGTAGGTCACAGATGCGGCTCAGATCCCGCGTTGCTGCGGCTATAGCGTAGGCCAGCGGCTACAGCTCAGATTAGACCCCTAGCCCGGGAACCTCCATATGCCGCAGGTGTGGCCATAAAAAAGGACAAAAAGACAAATATATATATTTATATATATATATATTCATTTCTGTATCCTTAATGCTGGCCCCGCGTTGTTTGAGTTTGGTTGGAGTCAGGTAGGAAACTTCTGAAAGCTTTAGGGCTTTATTGCTTAGAACTAGGTTGGGAATGTTTATGGGCCTATAAAATTACTTACATAGATGCTCAAGCCCCCTCCAACCCAAGCTTTGGGGACAGGAACGGGATTGTTAAGTAAGGAAAGAGAAAAGTAGTCCTGCGCCTTTCCCTGGTGGCGTAGCCTAGGGGCTAATTAGACCTAAAGATAAGAAACCTGCTTCAGAAGTTTACTTTTGAAAAGCTACCTTGGGTCCCTGGTTCAAATGACAGTTGCCTGGAAGGAATAAAGTACTCAACTATCACCTCGGACGGTGTCCCACTTTTCCGACAATATTAGGGGAGGGGTGGGATACGAGGACAGCAAAAGAGAGTGGAAGTGGGGGCTGGGATGGCCAAAGACTTGCTCCAGTTATGACTTGCTCTTCCCAGAGCTTCCAGAGGCTTGTGAGAAGGAAGGGTGCCAGGGAGCGGACGCCAAGAGGGAGGAAGGGCACAAACAGAGATACTAGAGGCTTCCTAAGATGAGGCTGGTCTAATGGAGGGGCAGGGAGGCTCAGTGGGCAATGCCCCGGACTAAGCCATAGTTTCTAATTCTTCTGCTTTCTAGCTGGGTCACCAGGGCACCTCTCTGGCTTCCCTGTGCTATGTGTTTAACGACGAGATGGGACTAAATGACCTTCCTGTGCTGCCAAGTGGCGGGATGACTCTCAGCGTAAACGCATGCCTTAACCCGTCCTGGGCGCTGCTGTGGTCTGTATGTCTCCTTCGCTCTTCCCAGAGTCCGCCAGGCTTCTCCAGAACTTGTCTGATGCTTGTGCAACTCAGCTTTTGGAAGTGGTGAACAGCTGGAAGTGGATGGTTCCTGGAGGCTGCGTGTGAGACTGAGCCCCCAGGCACAAGAGGGTGAGCTCTGGGCTGTGATCAGATGGAGCCTGGAAAGCAACTGGTATCTCTGAGAAACTTTGCTCTCTCCTCAGTCAAAAGTCTGACTGACATTAAGCCAAACTATTTGAGGCATTAAGTATGTTTGATGTTCGTACGTCATTTGACAGATGCTCAAATCTGTCTAAATAATACAACCAACAACCTGTCATTAGTTATTTGCCTTTCATCAATGAGGGCGCTCAGAAAAAGGGACTTTGCCCAAAGTTTGGAGACCATATAAGGTCTGTCACATAGAGAGAGATTTTGTACTAGTCTGTAAGTGGCTTTATCCAAGGAAAGTGAATCACAGAGATGGAGAATGGGTTTCATTCTAAGATGGTCTCGATTGCTGGGTGTCCCATGGCAGCTGGGTGGAGTGGGGTGAGCTCTGGAGCCAGAACTCTCCAAACCCATCATATACTAGAGGAGGGAACTCGGACAAGTTAACACTCATTCTCATTTCACTTGTTAATGAAGGACTGTATCTCAGAGGAGTCAATGACATAAAATAGTGTAGGGGTGTCTGCAGTATTCCCTTTTGTGCTGCTTTGAACATGTGGATAAGAAACCACCTCTTAGCATTTTTTAGTATTTCCCCCTGTGCCTTTTCCTCAACTCAGTTTCTCCCTAAGACTGACAGGAAATAAAGCTAGCAAGGATTCTTCTGTTTCAAATACTTGAAATGAAACCACATACAAGGAAATCTTCCTCATAGGCAGGCTAGCTGATAACTGTAGAGGAAATCTACCTCCTCCAGGCTGACTGGCCTTGGGAGTTCTGCCCGGTGGCCTGGCAGCAGGGAGATTTGCCCCGCACGCTTGAGCGAGCCTGGCCCTGGCTGCGGGATTACATTTCATCCAATGCTGAAATCACTTGAAATTCCCCTTGTTCATCCAGATACAGAAATAAAAGAAGCAAACCATGGCCTTGCTGAGGAAAATTCTTTGTTAGCTATTACCGAATCTCTTCTTCTTTCATCCTTGCATCTGCCTGACAAAAACAGACCCACCAGAGTAATATAATTATAGTCATGAATTATCTTATCACACATCCCATATATATTTCATCAAAAGATCAAATTATAGTATTACTGTCTCTACCTGTAGGCCTTAGATCTCTATGTAGAAGTTTTTGAATAAAACGATGAAATTCTTTTTATCACTTTCATTTTTGAATGTACCAACATTTGGAGGGTTCATTCTTTGAGTCTGATGCTTGAAGTTGAGGTAGGATTGAAGCAGGCCAAGCCATTCTTTCCTTTTCTCTTTTTTTTTTGTCTTTTTTGTCAAGCCATTGTTTTCAAATGCCCTGGCCTAAGCACTGTTAGTCACATACCCACACACATACAGATAAATCAATTGAAGTGATATCCAAACAATTTTTTTCCTTTTCCTCTTCACCAATCCCTTTCTCACTCTGCTGGGAGGCTCTCTGCTTCCTGCATTTGTGTTTTACTCAATAGAAGGAGAAGCCGAGGATTCATCAACCAAAACAACTTTCCAGATACGTCTCCCTGAAATATTTGCTCGTCTCGCCCTCTCCCTGTTTGACCACTGGTCACAACAGTGAGTCATCCATTGGACTTTAATCCACAGCAGCCTGAAATAACAGCAATTCCAGGGCTGTGACCTTACACTTTCCATTTTTATTAAACCTCTCACTTCCTTCAAACCTGATTGTCTTAAAGCCAGTTTTACTTCATGCTCAGACTCTGAGTTTGCACTAGTTGGCAAGTGTTTTCCAAATTACCCTCTTAAAATCAACGCATGAAGAATTGATCAACTCTCATACTTGCTGTTCCTTGACAGATTCAGGAAAACCGAATCTCTCCCCACAGAGAGGACTTTTCTGGAGGCAGTGGGATGGAAGAAATCTTTACAAAAGTTAGGAGCTGGGAACTAAGTTAATGACTTTTAAGGCCTTATTAATATATTGAGTTATAGGCCTTATTAATATACTGAGCTATGTACATTATATATGTTATATATAGTTATAGTTTACATATATAAATAGAAGAGTATGACTCCCCAGAGAGCTTATCATATATAGATATAGAGCCTGTCATTATAGATATAAGAAACAAGGGGACTAAAATATGAAATCAAAACTCTTCTGGGTTGTGCATCTGTAAAATACATACTTCCACAGCGCTGTTATTTCCCTATCTGTACAGTAAGATGCACACTGAATGGCCCATTGTCAGTCCCTCAGTCCGTTTCAGATACGGATGATGCAATGTCTACAGATGCAGATCTACACATTCTTGTCTTTTGCTCTTAAGGCTAAGGGCTCATTTCCCCTTTATCTTTTTCTAGGAAGTCTGCCCACATTTCTTGAGGCACATTGCAAATTTCATTTTTTTTTCCTTTTCTTTTTACAGCCGTACCTGTGGCATATGGGAAGTCCCTGGGCTAGGGGTCGAATTGGAGCTGCAGCTGAAGGCCTACTCCACAGCCACAGCAACACCAGATCTGAGCTGCATCTGCTACTTACACCAAAGCTTGCAACAATGCTGGATTCTTAGCCCATTGAGTGAGGCCAAGGATTGAACCTGCATCCTCACGGACACTATGTTGGGTTCTTAACTCGAAGCCACAATGGGAATGCCCCCATTAAAAAATTTTCATCACAGCTTCATTAAACAAAAAGGATCTAAAATAACTAATACAGATAAATCTAAGCGCGCATAAACAAGGAAGTTTTTATTATTATTGTTGCTTTCGGTTTTTTTTTTGGCTGAGCCCGTGGCATGAGGAAGTTCCCAGGCTAGGGACTGAACCCTTGCCATGCCACAGTAGTGACAACGCTGGATCCTTTAACTACTAGGCCTCTAGGGAACCCCAATAAGCAAGTATTCATTCTATCAATGACAATACTGCTCTTAAACAGAAGAAACACTTTAAACAAAGAACAGCTTGAATGAAATAAGCCTCTGCGCATTCACTGCAAAATTACCGACCTACAACAAAATTACAAATGAAATGAAACAATAAACCTCTAGTGGTAGCTGGATGGAAACTATTATTGTCTCATTTTCCTCTAACCAGGCAACTTTTCCCTATTTCTCCCCTCGTGATTTTTCTATTTGGTCCTCAGCCAGCCTCTGAGGCACAACCAAACTGCTCGCTCCTGTGGGAAGCCATGACCCTGTAATTCCGTACTGCACAAACCCGGCTCTCAGTTTCAGCCTGGAGGTGATCTCGCAGCGGCGAGAGCAGAACCCTCCTTCCCTTGTGTGCACAGCGCCACCCAGAGGGGCGCTCACATTGCGGACCTCAAGGAGTTTAGGAAATAAACCCGTGTGGGAGAGGACATGGCCTCTGGCAGCTAGCCCCCTCTGACGCATGCTTCTTTGAAGAATATGGAAGCTTCAAATTAAGTCAACTAAATCGACTTGCGTCCCCAATCCAAGATCTTGAGTTTGAATTAAGTGCGTTAACAAATGATACACCTGAGAACTTCTGGATTCCCACTGAACCACTAGTTCATGGGCCTGATTGCAGATGACGTTGACATGAATGTCCACGTTCACTGGTCAGTGCTTTTCATATGGTTTTGCTCGCGGACGTTAAGCGCGGAGCCCTGCCCTTTGCTGTGAAGTATGGAGGCTTTGCTGTGTATCGTTTCAGAATCGCTGGCATTCCCACTGGGAACAGAGTGGGCCTCACCCTCTCCTCATGACTAAGCCCAGAGAATGTGTGGTGAAGGAGTTCTGTGGCTTTTTAACCTGAGCGGTATTCCATCCATTGTCCGCGAATGCCTGGGTTACAGGGCCTGTATCACTGCATTGCTGATGACAATAGATGGGAGATAACCTGGTGTAACTTGAGCCCAAACCCAAACTCAAGAATATCAGTGGATACTTTAAGGCAGTCTGTATTATTGCACAAATTCAAAAGTTTAGTGAACTGATCTTAAGAGCTCCGCTGCTCTTTGCCAGGTACTGGGAACAATTACTGCCTTTAACACTATCAGGACATAGCTGGGGGTTGTTTCTTTAATACTGGAGATAGAATACGTGGATACATTTTCTAACCTTCTCTAGCAAAGAAAGAGGGGCAGTAATAGAGGCTCATAATCAGAACTTTAAAGTGAAGGCACACAGGCTTTGGAGTAAGTAAGATCTGGTTTCAAATTCAGTGTGCCATTTGCTGGGTGGGTAACCTTGAACAAGTTAGACACATTTCTGTCTTTCTCATCTGCCAAATGGAAATACCACCGCCTCCCTCAGCAGGGTTGCTGTGAAAATCATGGTATATACATAAAGCCCCTGGCATGCTGCTTCAATAGAGTAGATACTCAAAAGACGTTTAGTTACTATTTTTATTGTCCAAGGGTTTGAACGGGCTAGACTCCGTGATTTTTTAATTCACTATTTCAGTCTTCTCAGACGAGTCATCCAGGACTAGAGTTAAAAATACGTTTATTCTGTGAGGCTGTTAAATGCCTGTAAAGGTTACTTAGTGGGTAGGAGAGGTTAGAGCACTGTGCAGGTGTCTCTGCCCTTACTCCCTCACGACCCCAACACACACACACACACACACACACACACACTCACATTAAACCTGTACACCCATTTGTCCGTGTCTCCAACCCTAGTTACAAAAAGGCTTGTAGTCCTAAAGGTTTTCAAAAATAAGACTGGGAAGTGAGGCCTCAGAGAACTATATTCCATGAGAAGAGAAGGCAGCTAAGAGAGAGAGGGGGGTAACTGCTACATTTTCTTATCCTTAGCAGGATGACGGCTCCCATGTGCTAGGATCCCAGCCTGATGAGAAGAAATGACTCGAAGGTCATGGATGGACCTCACTGTCCACTGTGAAAGCTCTTGCAGCACCTTCAGGCCCCACAGCTTCTTCTCAAAGAGACCGCCACCGCCAACGCTAAGGGGCATACCATCAGCCTCACTGGGGGGGACCTTGTGTTCCAGGAGCACCATTAATTCTTCCAGCTGGTAAGCCAAGGCAGCGACTTGGAGGACAATGGTATGTATTGCTTGATGGAAGTCATCTTCAGCTGGAGTAAAATGTACCCGCTGGTCTTCTAACAGCCTGGCCAACATAACGTGGAAGGTACGGTAAGCTCGGAGGTTCTCTTGGAGTCGCTCTGCCTCCGTCAGCTCACTCCACCGATCGGTGCTTGCCATTGGCACACCATCCACAGAGTCCAGGTTCATGTTCTCGTTCAGACCTTGATGCTTCACCTGGCCAGGGATACAGAAAAATACCACATCTTCTGTAATCATGCCGCCATTCTCAATGAACCTCTAAATCTCATACACAATCTTATTCGCTTCCCTGGTCAAGGATCCAAATTGTAAAGAAAACAAAAAGTCCAGAACAGGAACTCTTCACTTGGGATCCATGATTGACTTAGGAAGACCCTATCTTCCCTGAAATTACGTGTACTGCTTTGACTATTCTTCATTTCTCTTGGGACGACCTAGAGCTAAGGTACCAAAGGTTGAAAACCACTGACTGGCCTAGAATAATCTTTCCTTCCTACTGGAAATTCCCTACTGCAAACTAGTAGTATAATCATACTGGGGTTCACACATTTTAAATACCCCTGGAGACACTGGCAACACCTGGGAAGCCCTAGAATATAGCCATCCTGAGAATGTTTCTCTCCTCCGTTGCCCACTTACAATGCTAAGGACAATCCTTTATTAGAGAAGTCAATGGAAATTATTTTTAAAAATTGGTATTTCAAAAAGTCTGATTTCCTGACTGGTAGGCTACATGAAGACAAATTAGTTTATAAAGAACCTAAATTCGGAACTCTCTACAGGGGCCTGGAGTATTTCCACAACAGGCCTTAGGTAAAGACTGTTGGGAATATTCTTCTATTAGAAAACCTATCTGAATCTGATACTTCCCCAAGTCTCCAGGGAGTCTTCTAGGGCTTTTTTTTTTTTTTTTGACAGTGTAGGTAACCTTTCTATTTGGACACAAGAACACTTCTGATCATTTATAATTCATACAGAGATGCTTACAGTCTACCTAGGAGAAATTGGTTGGGTTTATACTGTTCTCCTAATCCTATAAACCTCACTCTGCTTTTCATTTACTAGCTCAAAAAAATCAGAACAATGTACGTGAAGATCCCAAATACGGTTAATGTATTCTGGTAGAATTAGGACCCGTAGGTAATCATATGAAGGTAATCATATTAAGAACAGCCTCCAAGACACATAACCAATTCTACCTAGAACCCCATGAATATTTTCTCATCCAAGGAACATGTCTCCTAAATAAGACTACAGAAAGAAAAAATAGGTCATATGAGTTTCCTCAAGGGAAGGGGGCCACGTCAAATGATAGGTGCCCAATACACAAATGACTGTATGGTTAGGTCTTGCATAACTGGTAACAGGCTGATGCATGATGGTTAAGAGGCTGGATCAGAAGAAATGAGGTGAAAATAGACAACAGAAAAATAGGCAACTTACGTAAGATTCCATAAGAGCAGTCAGGTCTGAACGAATCTTCCTTGCTAGCCAGATAGAGCGGCTACAGAGGTCCCGGCGGTGAGGGGTCAGCGGTGAATGCTCTGCGAAAGCCATCCCCTAACTCAACTGTCCCAGGAAAACAAATGAGCTGGGTTTGTTTCTGTCTATACTGGTCCAAATAAGCAATGTGACTCTCAGACTAAATCCACTGGGCATTTCTCTGCTAATAGCATTGTGCACCCCCACCCCCTGCCTGACTCAGAGGTGGCAGCAAATTCCTGGCTGTGGATTTTTGTGCTTGTGGAATCAAAGGCCCCTTTTTAAACAGCTTTTTGTCCTGTAGCGTCTGCCTCCATCTCTCTCCTCTACTCAGTGCCTAGCATACTTGTTTTTAAGTCATTGTTTTGCTTTTGCTCTTAGCAACAAGGTCACTATCATACTAATCCCATGACACCCCTGCCTAATGTAATCTATTTTATATACACATTAAATCCGTTCATTTTATCACCCTGTGCTCCCCATGTCCTTTTCTTTCTTTTTTGACCTGGAAAAGTATTCCATAATATTGTTATTCTTATTGATAACAGCTGTCACTCATTAAGCATCTACCTTAGGCCAGACACTGCTAACTGTTTTAAAGTCTTTATTTGATCTTTAGAATAATTCTACAGGAGTTTCCTCAGTTTTACATAAGAAGAAATAGAAGCTTAAAGAAATTAATGTGCACAAAATCCAGTAACTTAGGTTCAAAATTTAAATATAGGTCTTTGATTCTACAACTGTTTCTCCCACTGAATTTCCAATTTCATTCTTTAGGTAGTTCATATTTTGTTCAAGACACAAAGTTTACATGAAATAGAGCCTGTAAAAATACATCTTTTCACTCCCATCCTTTTGCTATGTATTTAAATTTACACTTGACTAAAAATCAGCTAAGGAAGCATCTCTAATCCAGTCATGGTGCCTTCCCTGTAGCTACAGGATGGGGAAGGTACTGTTTAGGCCTGTTCTCTTCCAAAGGACAGGAAACACCCAACCCTGACTTGGTAACATTTCTAAGGCAGTCTCACTCAAGTGACAACATGCTTTCCTTTTTCTTCCTTACCCAGTCCTACCACACTGCTTCTTAACAAAATAAGAGAATACACTGAACTTTCAAATGAAGGCAGAGTTTAAAACTGCTTGGAGAGCTGTTTGTTGTTTTACTGCATTTAACTCAGTAGGTTACAGGATGATGCCAACTGGGTAGGAGTCCAGGTTTTATCCCCAAATGAATTAGCTTTCATTATTTCATGTCATGGACATGACCTCCAACTTCAAAGGCATGCCTTCTCAGGGGCAAAAATCCCATACATACACAATAATCGAGGGACAAAGGAGAAAGGAATGAGGCCTGAGTGGCTGTCACAGGAGGCCTTTTTTAAACTTTGTATTTGTATGGACATGGAGTTTTGTGAAGAAGCACTGATATTATAAGAGCTGTCAGGGTTGTCACCATTAGCATGAAATTAACCTCAGAACTTCCGTAACCTTCTCCTAACTAGATTAAGACAGGGCTCCTTTCCTAGACTGGCAAGACATGGAAAGGAATTCCAAGTGTGCCAAAGATCACAGAATCATATGGCATCTCAGCATGAGAAACCAAAAACTGAACGGAGTCAAGAGTAAACCATCTGATTCTCATAAGAGCAAAGAGACTCTGCCACATAAAACCTGCTGAGGGCACTTGGTTCTCATTTAGCAGCACCGACCATTTCACCCCGGGAAACTGTAACTCAGTACAACCAAGGAATACCAGCTGCTTTCATGAAGACAACTTTTATTTTTCTTCTTTACATATTTATTTTGGATACGCCTTACCTAGATTAAGAGAAAACAAGGATTTGAAAAGCAGAGTATCCCTTTTATTATAATTTCTTTTTACATAACCTTTTCAACCTAGATTCAGGTAACTACCTGTCTCTCCCATTAAAGGAGAAGGGTCCTGCATATTACAACAGGCAAAAAAGGCTTTTAGGAAATAAAATATTTTAAATTGATTCATTACAATTTTTCAATTTTCTTGAGTACATTGGAAGAAAGTGGGAAAAAGACAGAAGGAGGGAAAAATGGTACTTCAACAGCCAGACTATAATAACCTTTGTTAGGTTTAGTACACTCTTTGTATTTCTTTCTCCAAACAGATACAAAGGAGGTTCAAGTGCTCTATGTGGATGCTTTTCCATACATTACTGTATCTACCTTTTTACTCCCAGTAATCCTTGCCAGTGTTTATCTAAACTTTGAAGCGTATTAAAATCTCAATTATGCAAAATAACCCTGGGGGACAACAAACGAGGGAGAAGCACATTTTGCAGAAATAATACCTGTATCAAGTACATTTTCAGAATTTAGAATTGCCAATTCAAGATGGAGAATATGCTGCGGGAAAAGGTATTAAAAAGTCAGCAGAATCTGACTAAGAGCAGGAAACGTAGGAATTTAAGATTAAGAGTTCCTTAAGAAGGATAATGAAGTAAACAGCATGAGAAGCAGAAAGGAAAAGGGAAGAGAACCTAGAAGATAGTTTACTTAAAGCAGCTCTACTTTGCTAGCATCCCTTTCTCAAAGGGAAACCAAATCCATGAAAAATACCTTAAAAATCTATTGCAAACTGCTACAATAATTTACTGAAGCAAACTGCAAGCAAACCATAGCTATGAAGAGGACTAAAAAAGAGCAGAAAGTTTCTAATTATTAGAACTAAATAGTTGCTTTTGGTGGGGAGGAATGCAATACAGGGAAGAACGTACTGTGCCTCCATCTCGGAAGTTTTTTTTTTTAATGAAGTTTGCTTTTGTGTAGGTGGCTAAAATATCAGATGACTAATCACTGCGACTGCAATTTATGGAGACAAAGGACAAGATAAATGTGACAGGTCATAAGGTAAGTAAGTGTAGGGTATAGATGCTAGCTAGCGAAAACAGTACAGAAAGGACTTGCAGCGTATGGGAGTGGAACAACTCTGCTATACACCCATCCAATCAATCTGAAAATATTTTCAAATCTACTCAACATACCAAAGTCAACTTCAAATCCTTACTGTGGGCAGGAAAGCACAGTCTATATCCCTTCTATCCTTATTCCACTTTCTACCCCCACACTGGAAGGATGGAAAATCTGCGACACTGAAAAGAAACAATAGTGCATTTAAGACTGTTCACTGTAGGTGTTTCACTCCCTCTTTTCTGGCATCCCAATCACTGACATTGGTGGGTGTAAAGTGTAAGCCTCTTTCAGAGATGACATTTTGTTACCCTTCTTCTGTGGGGAAAAAAAAAAAGAGAAAATTGATAAACTTTGTAGTTTTAGTGTTTGTGAAAAACAAGCTCTTCCTTATTTTGTTCTCAACAAAACTTCATTCTTTCCACCAACCATCATACATTTCTGACAAACAACGAATAGGGCAAGGCTTTAATTCTAGCTTCTCAGTACACAGGATAGAAACGGCGCTTCTAGTTCTCTAAAAATGAGCCCAGTTTTTTTAGTTTTCTGGGAGTTAAGTTGTATAAAAATACTGTCTTTCCCATGGACAGTAATAAGTCATCCACGCCTTGTGAAAATTCCTATCTCAGGGGAAGTGCTAATTCCCAGAATTTCAGGGAAAGCCAAAGAATCATACAGATTATTCACTTTGTTGAAATCTTTCTTCTGAAGTATTATTAAAAGGGAAACAAAACAGCAATTTTCTTTGACTTAAAACTATGACTCAGACTATTCCTTCTCTGATGGCAGTGTCCTTCACTAATTGGGAGCTGGAATGAACCAATGATAAAAAGCAAAGCAAAAGTAAAAGCAGAGCAAGTGGCCAGAGCTGAACTAATAGGGATCTACGTATAAAGTAATGCTGGGGACAAAAAAGAAAGTGAGTTCGCAGGAGAAAACCTTTGATCTGTAATTCGGACCCCTAACAACCTTCCTCATTCCCTCAAAAATCCCTAAATCGCGATGCTCTAAAAACTCAAAGAGCACTAATTACCACAAACCTAACATTCTTCCCTAAAGAGGTTTCTGAAAAAGCACTAGGCTACTGTAGTGATTTTGTTAGTGCTGAGGACCAGCGTTCTTCAAAGGCCACTGGAGAGCTATGATTTCAGAGGCTGGCTGAGCTTCTTCAACTTTATATCTTGCCTTCTCTAAGTACCTCTTATGCAAAGGACCCCGTGTCAGAATACTCTAATCTCTCCCAGCCCCCCAAAATATAGCAACAAAGACAAAAAAAAAAAAAATCAGACTTTCCATTAATAAATAAGGACTCTCAGGTTCCACAACACAAAAACACACATGTTCAAAGTGCAAATTTCTGCCATTAGTCTGGGACTTTCTCACCATCTCACTGATGCAGAGCGCTGTCTTATGGTCAGAGACCATGTAGAAGGCAGCTCCCCACCCTGTTGGGAGCCTGCTTCCAAGCAAGTGAGCACCATTGAGAACCCTATGGAGGTGTTGGGAAGGGGACTGAGGAAGATGATGAAGGTAACAGGAGAAGGGAGGTCCCCGTGTATCCGTCCTTTCCTAATCCCAGGGGAACGGAGGAGAAGGGGAGGAGAGATGTGTGCTGTTTTAACAGCTCACTGTAAGGGGCCCTAAAGTGCCAAGTCAAGCTGCCAGCCTCAAGAGATTAGAATTACGATACTCTGAAGATACATGTGCCGCGGGGATAGAAGCCAGAACCACAGGGCAGCAGTAGAGGAGGAGGGGTTCAGAGGATATTAATATATTATTAAGAGTTAGAAGCTGATCCAGAGCACATCAGAGTTAGAGGTTGAACAGGGGGATCTGTTGATGAGCAGAAGTCTGCCTGGCTGGAACTAAGTACAAGAATAACTCTTACTTTAAGAGCTGCTGCTGCTTCTTCTTCGTCTAGCTTTCTGGTAAAGGCAACATCAATTTTATAAGGGGGACAATAGAGGGAGTAGAGGGGATGTGTGTGTGTGTGTGTGTGTGTGTGTCTGTGTGCTGTGATCCACAATGGAAAGAGCAGGCCCTTCAGTTATTTTACTAGATTTTAAATGCTTTAAATTTTTTTTGTCCTTTTTAACTTTTAAATACAAAGTCTTAGCTGTCCCAGTGCCCAAAGTCTTCCCTTCCACTAAGGTCCAGTAGAGTCTGAATCTTCAATCAGAACCTCTGTGGTAGCACCGAGTATATCCGAGTTCATGACCAGCCCTTCAGTGCCCCCACTGCTGCCACTTCCCACAAAGATCTTCCCATCAGCCATCAGGCTCACCCGCTCCGTCCCACTACAGTAGGACTTTGACATCCCTTCAGCTTCCAGCAGGAGGCACTCTCCAGAGGTGGAGTTTCCCAAGGGCTCAGGAAGAAGAGGAAGACCCTGACCGTCTGCAGGTTGTGTCAGGGACTCGGGATTAGTGCCCAAAATATCTGTGCTGGTGATGAGGGCGCCTGCATTGGCAGCCAGAGCTTCAGCAATCAGCACCTCAGGGTGGCTTTTTGCTTTGTGAGCCACTACGCTGTCCTTCTTCTCAAATTTTTTGCCACAGATATTGCAAGAAAACTGGTAGAAGGAGTCTGCATCATGCTTCTTCATGTGCCAATTAAGGGATGCCTTTTGCCGACAAGTAAATCCACAGATCTCACATCTAAGGAGAGTGGAAAAGGAGATGGTTGATCAAATAGAGAAATACAGAGACCTCCTGAAGTTACTCAGCTCAGTTGTGGCTCAGTGGTAACAACCCAATTAGTGTCCATGAGAACGTGGGTTTGATCCCTGGCCCCACTCAGTGGGTTAAGGATCCAGTGCTGCTGCAAGCTGTGGTATAGGTCATAGACATGGCTCTAATCTGGCATCGCTGTGGCTGTGGTACACATAGAAAGCTGCAGCTCAGATTCAACCCCTGGCCCGGGAACCTCTATATACCGCATGTGAGGCCCTTAAAAAAAAAAAAGATAGAGAGAGAGAGGGAGGGGAAGCCCTCTTATTTAGGGTCAGGATGAGAATTTACAATTTAGAGGTCACATACATACTAACATGTACGTCTTGAGAAAGATTAGGAAAAGTTAACAGACAGAAAACTAATCTGATTTTTTTCTTCCTTCTGTCTGTTTGAAAAAGGAAACAGAAGAAAAAGGTCACTAAATAGCTCCTTCAATCAATGGCAAAAGCAATTAATCTGGTAAAAATAAGTATCAGTGGCAAATGAAATATTATAATGGCGCTGGCCCTCAACTGGGTGCATGCACCTCTCACCCATATATTGGCCAGTAAGGAAGTACTCACTGCAATGGCTTCTCGCCAGTGTGAATCATCCGGTGTACTGCCAGATTGTGGGAACTCTTGAAGGCTCGGGCACAATATTCACAGATATAATCTCTCTGATCTGAGAAGAGAGATAATGTGGTTAGTGTCCCTCTTAAATATTTTTTTACTTGCTTACAACAAGCAAGCAGATAATTAGGCAGGTGAATTTAGAGTAAGAGCAATACTGCTTTTAACATATAAGCACTCTGGATAAACAAATCTTTAAAATAAATAATACTGTTTTCATCTCTTTTCTTACAGTCCATTCATTCAGCAGCATAAGAAACTGTTTAAAAAAACAAACAAAGCTAGAAGAAATATGAGAACTGGAATGCTAATCTCATTTTCACCAGTAATCCAGATCTTGGATAAATTGCTTAGCAAGAAAACAACTACTTTTTCCATCTTCAAACATCTTCATAGATTGTGAAAGCTGAATGCTTACATATAAAGAATTTGGCATTCAACCACCACCAACAGTAACAACAAAAGAATTTGGCATTTCTTAAAGAAAAACGATCTACATCTAAAGTGGTACTCATATCTTCTGTTTCAAGTTTAAAAAAATGTACCCAGGATAAACAATTTAAACTCTTAAAAATTCAAGTTACTGCTATCAAATTTATGCAACAGTACCTGTACTTCTTTGCCTTATTCTCTTATCCCACTTCTTTTACACCATTCAGCCACCTATCATTTCACAATGCCCCCAAATTTCACAGGATTTTTGGTGAATTTGGTTATGGAATCTATGGGACAAAGGAGCATTGTACCTAATTTATCAACCGGTTGGGGAGAAAGTGGGCAAACAGATGCTGAAAATATATTCGTTGAATAAATGGCCAATATACATTTTCTACGCTGTTCAACTTAAAATTATTAGAAACAGTCACAATGAAAATACAAGGATAAGTTAAAACGCAAACAATACCCAATTTAATCTTATACTCCATCCTAAACACTTCTAAAACCAAGTGTAGGAGAAGAGCCAACTCATTCTCAAACTTGAATGCACCGAGGCATCACCTGGGGGTCTTATCAGCTGTAGATGCTGACTCAGCAGTTCTAAGGCAGGGCCTGTGCTTCTCTAAGAGCAGTTCAAGTGATGCCCAATACTTGCTGGTCTATGTTCTACAAGATGAGTAGTAGGATCTAAAAAATGTACACTTCTAACTCAGGGACAGCTCTTAGCATCTCCCGGTCTTGTCCACTTTTCCAGCTCCATGGTAGCATGACAAATCCAGGTGGGGCACCCATTTGCTCAAATAAATTACATCTTCAAAGGGAGCCTGTACACATTAATGTGGAAAAGGAAACTCACTAACACTGACATCATAAAGTTGTATTACCCAAATATAACATTTGGAATGGACTGAATTTTTATTTTATTAAAATTTTTTTTTTTCTTTTTTGGCTGCATCCACGGCATGTGGAAGTTCTTGGGCCAGGGACCGAATCCCAGTTGCAGCTATGACCTATACTACAGAAAATACTAGATCTTTAACCCACTGTGCCAGGCCAGGGATCAAACCTGCACCTCTACGGTGACCCAAGCTGCCACAGAGGTAACACTGGATCCTGCTGCATCACAGCAGGAACTCCAGGAATGGACCGAATTTCTAAAACACTGTTTGTCATAGTAGTCTTGCGATTGTCAGAAAAATTCCTTTTCTACAGGATAAAGCAGAACAACAGGGAGAAGAAATGTAGAAATAGCAGCTCCTATCAAAGAACAGTGAAGAGAGCATTCTCTCTGCAGAAATACAGCGTAATGCAAAGACTACAGTGGAGTCTCTGGAGTGATTAAGACTGAGTATAAATCCTGGTGCTCCGAAAGTCTACCAGGTACCTGCCCTTGTGCAGTACTTTATATATTACCTCATTTCATCCTTATAATAACTCGGTGTTACTCTATCATTATTAGCCTTATTTTATAAATAAGGAAAAGTGAGAAGAAAAGAAATGAAGTAACTTGTCTAAGTCACATATGTAGTAAATGACGGGAAGGGTATATATATATCAAGATGACCTTGTGCAGGAGATTATGAAGTCTCTGCAACTGAAATTCCTAGTTTTACCCTCTAAGGATTATTAAGGTAATAATATAGGTAACATACAGGAGTTCCCATCATGGCGCAGCAGTTAACAAATCTGACTAGGAACCATGAGGTTGCAGGTTCGATTCCTGGCCTTGCTCAGTGGGTTAACGATATGGCGTTGCCGTGAGCTGTGGTGTAGTTCGCAGACGCAGCTTAGATATGGCATTGCTGTGGCTGTGGCATAGGCCGGCAGCTGTAACTCTGATTCAACCCCTAGCCTGGGAACCTCCATATGCCGTGGGTGTGGCCCTAAAAAGCAAAAAAAAAAAATTGTTCCTATTAGCTGCACTACACTGAGATTGTCAAGTGGCTACAAATGAATGACGATGGAATCTATTCTATAATAGGTATTACAAAGACATTCAGTTTCTCTTTTTGAGTTGATGGCTCCTACAGGAGGTTACATGTGAATTTAATAGCTAGCCTTTATGATTTCAATAGCAGAAGTCCCAAGAGCTTTTTAGTAGTTAACACTAACTACAAGCAAGTCTGCTTACCATTAGGATTTCTCTACATACTCTTCAGTCCAGATAGATACCACACGTATCTATCTATCTGAAGCAGAATTAGGAAACCCCAGTGCTGCTAAGAACTATCTGTGTGACCAGAGCCAAATTACCTAATGTTTCTCAGCCTCTGGCTTCTGAGCTGTAAAACAAAGCTACTAGGAGTTCCCATTGTGGCTCAGTGGGTTAAGAACCTGACTAGAATCAATGTGGACACAGATGCCATCCCTGGCCTTGCTCAGTGAGTTAAGGATCCAGTGTTGCCACAAGCTGTGGTGTAGGTCACAATGTGGCTGGGATCCTGCATTGCTGTGGCTATGGTGTAGGCCAGCATCTGCAGCTCCAATTCAACCCCTAACCTGGGAACTTCCATATGCCACCGGTGGGGCCCTCAAAAAAAAAAAGGCTACTATAAGCAAACAATGCTTTGAGCAACCTGATAAACATTTTATTTTAGAAAGTCACCTGTATGATGTTTGGCATGTCGTAGAAGTTGCTTCTGGAGCCTGAAGAGTCTCCCACAGGAGGGATGCGGACATACGTATTTCTTCTTCAGCAAATGCTGATATTTAATGTGGTGCTAAAACAGTAAGAGGAAGTGAAGTGGGATGAAAAATAAGCCTTCTAGAAAGCTTAGCTCATGCCTTTGCTAAGTCAAAAGTAACAAAGGAAAACCAAACACTCTGTATATGAACAGGGAGCAGTACAGTAAAATGGCTAAGAATATAGGCTATGGGAAATGGACAGACCTGGATTCCAATCTGGCTCATTAGCAGTGTAACCTCAGAAGATGTAAACTCCACTTCTCATTATGACAAAAGAGAGGTAGCTATTATTATAACAGAACCAGAATCAGAAAGGCCTCAGCATTATACTATACTTGTTGCTAAAGATCAAACAGGAACTTAAGCTCTAATGATTAGTATTTCAACTTCATGTTTTCTGCCAGACCTAAATACAAGTTGTATCTTTACTCATTATAAGAAAAATCTACTCAAGCTAAAAAAATTTAAAATTTATTCTCTACAGTACTCAAGATATCACAGGTTTTAGTTGCTAGTTTTATTCCTTAAAAACACACCTTAAAATAAAATCTGTTCAACTCTTAGTGTGTTGTTACATAATCATCTATCAGAGTATTTATACCATAATGAGGAACAATGGAATACTCCCAAGATTCCAAGAAAATATTTAAGCTCAAGTTCTTAGTCACTTAAAAAATAAATAAAAAAAATCTCATAAAAACCAACAACAAAGACACAACTAAATTAACTTCATGTTTAAAAAAAAAGATCTTTCTTGACATTATACATTAATTTATTATTAGTTTGTCTTTTAGGGTAGCACCCATGGCATATGGAGGTTCCCAGGATAGGGGTTGAATCAGAGCTGCAGCTGAAGCCTACACCACAGCCACAGCAACGCAGGAATCGAGCCTTATCTGTGACCTATACACTACAGCTCACAGCAATGCCAGATCCTTAACCCACTAAGCGAGGCCAGGGATCGAACCTGTGTCTTCTCAGATGCTAGTCAGATTCATTTCTGCTGAGCCATGACCATAACTCTTTGACATTATACATTAATGATAAAGCCTACACATGACCACAAACTGTGAAGTCTCGTGAAGTATGAGAGCTAGTAATGGAACATAATCTGAAAGACTGCCTTATTTACCAACTTCACTGACCTGCAAATAGCGAGGGTGAGCAAGAACAGTTCCACATCCTTCCATTTCACAACGGACATACTGGATTGGAGGCTTTTTTCTATTATCAATATATAGGAGAAAGTTAGCAAGAGAAAAGAGGCAGTCTGCACCGTGGCCTTTAACTCAAATTGCACAATAGGGAATAACTATTTTATAATATGGAAAATCAAAAGTCTCTTAACTAGTCTACAGCTTACCCAGAAATTATGTTAGAGGTAACCAGAAACTGCCAAATGTTTAGAGTTTTTAAAAAAGAGCACAAAATAAACTAGCAACCCCCCAAAAGGCAGGGAAGTGTTAACATTTTTAGAAACTAAGATCCCGCAATGGAAATTTAAAAATAGTATCTTTGCGTCAAGGATGTTAAGGAAGTTGTTTTTGTGAAATTTTTAACTAGCCATTCCTGCAGGATAATTATGACAGCTGAACATGAGAGTGCTAAGTGCCTACCACCAGAAAGGCCCAACACAGCAGGAGTACAAATTACTCACCTCCTTTTGGGTAATCGTGGACTTTTGTCATCTTTTCGTCTTCTTCCTCTCCTAATAATTAAAAAACAGAATAACTGAAGCATATATTCCACATTGAAGCTTATAAAGTAAAGGATAGCTAAGGACATATACTCCAGACCAAAGAGCAGGTGGCAGAAACAAAGACTAACCCAGGATATAAAAACCCAAAGACATATCTGACAAACTAAAGATTTCACTCTGAAGTAATTTCACTTACAAATAAGTCTGCACCACAAATTAAATACATATCTTTCATAAACTACACATTACTATGGAAGATTTGGATAAACCTCAAGGTTCCTGGAGTTCCTGTCATGGCTCAGTGGTTAACGAACGACTAGGGTCCATGAGGATGTGGGTTGGATCCCTGGCTTCACTCAGTTGGATAAGGATCTGGCGTTGCCATGAGCTGTGGTGTAGGTCGCAGATGCAGCTCGGCTCCTGCGATGCTGTGGCTGTGGCACAGGCCTGTGGATACAGCTCCTATTGGACCCCTAGCCTGGGAACCTCCACATGCCACAGGTGCAGTCCTTTAAAGAAAAAAAACTTCAAGGTTCCTACTTGAAGAACTGTTTCAGTGAAAAGACCACTGCTTAAATTTAATCAATTTTAAAACAGCAGGATGAAAGAGTCAATTATCTAAAAACCCAAGAATATAAATTATACTCTCCACTACAACAGAGACAAAGGCTTATACACTTAAAAATCTATTTCTACAACAGGAAATAACTGCTAGGCAAAAAGTTTTTACTTGATCAAGGTTATTATACCATTTGCTTTATTTGCTCTTCTTTCGAGGAGCCATATTTTGCTGTACCTTTTCCTGCTATCTCTACCCCCTTTACTCCTTCTGCATACCTACAGCTACTGTCCTACCCATTCAATTGAATGACTTTAAGTAATGCTTTGAATTAAATTTCTGAAGCTTTCTTTTGTGTGGGTGGGGAGGGGCAGCACACCTGAAGCAAGCGCAAGTTTTAGGGCCAGGGATCGAACCCCTGCCACTGCAGGGGCCTAAGCTGCTGCAGTGACAATGGATCCTTAAGCCGCTAAGCCACAGGGGAACACCAAAACTTCTGAAGCTTCTGAGAGGAGTTTCTCCAATGAAACTGTCAGGTACTAGAGACAGTAATATGTATTTGTCAACAGCCTTCCTCACACTCCAACCCTTTTTCCCACTAGTGGCTTAAAAACCTGTAATTGCCTACTCACTTCCTAGGAGGTTCCTCATCTTCCCTAATTTCATTCTCTTCTTCTTTCACCTCTACCTCTACTTCCACTTTTATTTCTTTCTTCTCTTTCTCTTCTTTCACCTTTCCTGATTTTCTCCGTGGCTTTGGGGTTTCCCTGAAAATACAAATATATTTCAACACTGTTATCTAGCAAAGGACCTTTTCAAGGACAATTGTGAAAACACGGTGATGCCTGGAGTTATCATTGATTTATTATTATAAAATTATGATCCTCAGTCTATGAAATGTGGTTTCTAGCCAACCACTCCTCATATACACAGTAATCATATTTTCTATATGTATGTGTGTGTATATTTATATATATGTTAAAGCCTATGAGGTATGACCTCCCCCAAACCAACAATGCCTTCAAATCAAATCTCACTACAGTTATAAAGAAAAATTTAGTATTCAGGGAATTCATGATGACATCTTAAGGTATAACAGGCAGGCATCATAATAATTTGTACATGGTCAAAATAAAGTTTTATGAATGGAAGAGAGAGCTGTATGAGGGAGTAATGGTAAGATTTAGGTTTTCAAAACAAGTGCATAATTACTCATTTAAAATTAAATCCATTATCTATTAGTTTGGCAACAAGGTGAAATAAAAGCATGCAACAATGCTTTCCTAACTTATTTTTCACCAACAAATCTGAGACATGCCTTTCTAAGTGGGGTTTGTAGGTCTCATCTCTTGGATCATCTTTGAAAGGTATTTCTTCTTCACTGATCAACATCTCTTCTTCCTCCTCTTCTTCTTCATCACTGCTAAAAAGAAGAAAATACAGATTAGAAATTTTAGTTATAAGAATTGTGTCTGACTGGATTTTACTTGGTAATTTGTTTAGAGACAGCCAAAGATTCACAATAAGTTATCCAGGAGTTCAGTCTTACAGTCTAGTTGTACTGCCATCTAGCTGTCTCATCCTAAAGAATAATAATTGGAACTAAAAATATGTATATCCTAGATATGCTATCACTGCATTAAAAAAAATGGCAAGGCAATGATGGCTCAGCAAAATTAAGAGTTAAAAAACAACTGACTCAATTATGTCAAGTAGAAAACAACTCCTGAGTCCTCTGATGTGACTGTGCCCTATATCCCCAAAGGTTTAAATATGAAACATGGAAAAGTCTCTCACCTAATGCCACCTGGAGACTGATGCTCCTCTGCAACATCTAGAAAAATAAAGTCCAAACAAAACTTTATGTAGGTATAGATAGTTTCCCTTTCCAGCCAAGAGACTCAAACCAAATTACTGCCTGGAGTAATTATACAAAAGGAGAATTAGCTTCAAAATGTCAAATAGGAAGCCTTCCTATACCACACCACACCTACCCCTGAAAGTTAAGCTGTTTTAGTAAGTGTTCACTATTACATTTAAAATCAACAGACAACTGGTGATTAAATAACCATACTCTACTGGCACTGTACCATAATCAAGCTGATCTGTATTTGGTTCTGACTTGCAGATGAGCTGCAATGAACCAGTCTTGGACCTGGAGCTTCGGGTGTTCTCTGTGTCACGATGCCGAGAGACAGATGTCCTGCTACTACTGCGCCAGCCCCGGCTGGACCGAGTTGCAGCAATGGAAGCTTCCTGAGGGAGGGAAGAATCGTCTTCCTCTTTTTCTTCCTTGGGATCTAGATGAAAACATACACCTTTCTTTACAGTTAGCCAATAACTACCTGTGTATATATGCAATTATAAATACTGTCAATGAAAAGATAAAAAAAAAAACCTCAAAATTTTACTGATATAACAATGAGATGAAAATTTGATAAACCTTACCCCTACTGCTATCACTCTAAAGAAAAAACTTTGTCATGTTGCAAAATAGTAATTTCATATGGATTTATCTACTAAAAAAACGAAATGCAAAGAGAGACATACCTAAGTTCTAACCT
>PVHT021183666.1:2260214-2280986 GCA_004024745.2 Catagonus wagneri
AAATACTGTCAATGAAAAGATAAAAAAAAAAACCTCAAAATTTTACTGATATAACAATGAGATGAAAATTTGATAAACCTTACCCCTACTGCTATCACTCTAAAGAAAAAACTTTGTCATGTTGCAAAATAGTAATTTCATATGGATTTATCTACTAAAAAAACGAAATGCAAAGAGAGACATACCTAAGTTCTAACCTTTTGTTCTCTATATATGTATTTGGTTATTTTTGGCTGCAGCTGTGGCATACAGAAGTTCTTAGGCCACCCGCTGTTATGTTCAGAGCAGTAACAATACCAGATCTTCGACTTGCTAAGCTACCAGGGAACCCCTATATTAGCCTTTAAGATAGAAGAAACTAAATTGTGTGAGTGGTCCCAAAAATATGACCAGATCTGCAGAGGCATGAAAAAGAATCATAGGTCTAGATGATTTAATGATCAAACAACACAAGTACTAAAGAGGAATCCCATAATAGGAATGGTTTCTCTTGATTCCACTCAATAATTTTACTCAGTATATTAAAAGTCAGCCTATTTTGACTACGGAAGAGTCTTTTAATAATCTCAGAATGGAAAACTCCTTTCTAAGAATAGCAGAATTTCAGGCCTTAAGACCAATACATAAACATAAAAAGTTTTCCACATGGCAAATTTCACTATAAGCAAAGTCTAACAGTCCAAAAGAAAGTGGCAACTCAGTAAAAGCATACATTTTTCAAAAACACATGAATAGGAGTTCCTGTTGTGGTAGGTTAAGAACCCAACTAGTATCCATGAGAATACAGGTTCAATCCCTGGCCTTGCTCAGTGGGTTAAGGATCCAGCGTTGCCGTAAGCTGTGGCGCAGGTTGCAGACGCAGCTCAGATCCCCTGTTGCTGTGGCTGTGGTGTAGGCCAGTGGCTACAGCTCCAATTCGACCCCTAGCCTGGGAACCTCCATATGCCACAGGTGCGGCCCTAAAAAGCAAAAAAAAAAAAAAACCCAGAGCTAACATACTCAAAGTAGCAAAAGAATCAAAAAGTTTTCTCTTTAAGATCAGAGACAAAATAAGGATTCCCTTTCCTACACTTCTATTTAACTTTGTACTGGAAGTTCTAGCCAGAGCAGTTGGCAAGAGAAAAAAAAAGAAGCACACAAATAGGAACAGAGGAAGTAAAACTAACTTTATTTGCAAACGAAATAAACTTATTTCTAAGGAATGTGCAAAAAAACCTATTAAAAATCACACAGATTTAGCCAAGTTGCAGAATATAAGATCAACACACAAAACTGAATTGTTTTTAACTATATGAGCAATGACCAATCCAAAAAAGGGAATTAAGAAAATGATTCCATTCACAACTAAATTAAAAAGAGTATTTAAATACTGCTAAACTAGCAATACTTCCCAAATATCTCTACAGATTGAATATAATCCCTATCAAAATCTCAACTTCTGTCTTTGTAGAAATTGACAATGTGATCCTAAAATTTATGTGAAAATGCAATGGCCCTAGATTAGCCAAAACAATCTTAAAAGTAAATTGGAGGACTCTGTCCAATCTCAAAACTTACCACAAAGCTACAGTAATCAATTAGTACTACAGTGTAGGACTGGCATAAGGATGGACAACAGACCAATGGAGTTGTACTGGGAGTCCACATATAAACCCATACATTTACGGTCAGACAATTTTCAACAAGGTTACCAAGATCATAATGGGGAAAGAACAGACTCTTCAACAAATGGTGTTGGGACAACTGGATATCCACATGCCAAGAATGAAGCTGGACCCTTACCTTATACTATATACAAAAGTTAGCTAAAAATGCATCAAAGACCTAAATGCAAGAGCTAACATTAAATAACTCTTACAAGTGAAGAAAATCTACAAAATGGGAGAAAATATTTGCAGGTTATATATCTAATAAATTAGAGTCCAATATCCAGATTATATATTAAAAAAGAAAAAACCCTCTCTCTCAATTGAACAACAAAAGACAAACCACCAAACTGAAAAATGGGTAAAAAACTTCAATAGTACTTCCCTAACAAAAATACATGTACGGTCAAAAATCAGGAGTTCCCGTCGTGGCTCAGTGGTTAACGAATCCGACTAGGAACCATGAGGTTGCGGGTTTGATCCCTGGCCTTGCTCAGTGGGTTAATGATCTGGCGTTGCTGTGAGCTGTGCTGTAGGTTGCAGACGCCACTTGGATCCCGCGTGGCTGTGGCAAAGGCCAGCAGCTATAGCTCCTGTTAGACCCGTAGGCCTGGGAACCTACATATGCCGCAGGTGCGGCCCCAGATAAGGCAAAAAGACAGACAGACAGACAGACAGACAGACACACACACACACACACACACACACACAATCACACAAAAAGATGCTCAAGGAGTTCCTGTTGTGGCTCAGTGGTTAACGAATCTGACTAGGAACCATGAGGTTGCGGGTTTGATCCTTGGCATAGCTAAGTGGGTTAAGGATCCAGTGTTGCTGTGAGCTGTGGTATAGGTTGCAGACATGGCTCGGATCCTGCGTTGCTGCGGCTGTGGCATAGGCCGGTGGCTACAACTCCTGATAGACCCCTAGCCTGGGAACCTCCATATGCCGCAAGTGCAGCCCTAGAAAAGGCAAAAAAGACAAAAAAGAAAAGATGCTCAAAATAAGTCATGAGCAAAATGCAAATCAAGACCACAATGAGATTACTACTTCATACATGCTAGAATAGCTATGATAGTAATTCTTAAAATGAGAAATAACAAGTGTTATAGAGGACGTGGAGAAATTGGAACTCTAGCACATTGCTGGTGGGAATGTAGAATGGTGCAGCTACTGTGGAAAATAAAGTGGGCAGCTCCTCAAAAACATAAATACAGAATTACCATACAACCCAGCAGTTCCACTCCAGTGGAATATACCTCCAACGTTAAAAACAGGTATCCAAACAGATACTTATACATGGATATTCACAGCAGTAAAAACCACAAATGTGGAAACTGAGATGTCTGTCAAATATTGAATGAATAAAATGCAGTATACCCATACAATGGAATATTACTCATAAGCGGAATGAAGTAGCAATATGTACATGCTACAACATAGATGAACCTTGAAAATATACTATAACAGAAAACAGACATAAAAGTCACAAATTGTGTAATTCCATTTATATGAAATACTCAGAATAGGGGTAAATTCAGATTAATGTTTTAAGGTAATTAAGGTAAAGCAAATTAATGTTTGTTGTGGGCTGGAAAGATGGGGTATGAGAAATGACCACTTTTAATGGGTAAGAGGTCTTCTTGGGTAGGGATAAAGGTAATGGTCACACAACATTTTAAGTGTACTAAATGTCAATGAATGCTTTAAAATGGTTAAATTTGGGACTTCTCTTGTGGTGCTGTGGCTTAAGTATCCAGTGAGGTCACTGCAGTGGCTCAGTTTTGATCCCTGGCTTGGGAACTTCCATATGCCACAGGTGTGGCCAATAAATAAATAAATAAAAGTTAATTTTGTTACATGAATTTCACCTTAAAAAAAAAAATGCAAGGGCGGGGGAGGGAAGAGAGCACTGTCAGGTTCCCAGAGTAGAAACTGACAACAAACAGAAGGATAACCCACACATTACAGTAATCCTGACCAGAGAGAAAAGAAACAAGTTTTGTCTGTGTGGTACTTTAAAGACAATTTCTTGTTGTTTCTCCAAACAGCCGACTTTGAGGAAGCTCCCCGATATATAAGTAATACGAAAGAAAAGAGCCACAGTAGCCTGGGTGAAGGAAGACACAGGGCAAGCCACTGCAGGCACAAGTGAACACAGCTGCATTCTGCAAAGAGGAAAAATGGACAAATGAGTGGATGATGCTATGAATCGAGACAAAAAGGTATCGGTACTACTGGCAGGAATGTTTCTCCCAATTCCTCCAGGTACCAAAAAATGAAACATCAAGTGAATTTTCTCAATCCCAGGGCAACGTAATCCTTTCAAAACAACATCTCATCAAATTCCAAAAGGTGATAGCCATTTCACCCTGATAAAATCTGGTCTGCCCTCAGACTGCCTCATTCTTCTAATGGAGGCTTAGAGATAGTATATGACTTAGTCGAGATAATAAAACTAACATTAATTTTGAGTGAACAGGGAGTGGTTGGTTGACAGACTAGGAAGAAAACTAGAGTAAAGGTCTTCTCATTTCTATTTATTTAAATATTTATATTTCTTCTGGGAAACTAAGAAACCTTAAATACTTGTTAAGTGATTAATATTTTTTTCCTTTTTCTAAAGTTAGTCCTCATAATTCTGCCACGTAATTATTATCTTCATAGATGAGAAAAGCAGGTAACTGAATTTCCCAAGCTCACATAACAAATCATGGAGCTGGGATTTGAACCCACATATATCCAAGTCCAAAGTCTACATTCTTTCTGCTCTACCACACCTAATCGTATAAAAGAGGAATGGGAAAGTATCAATCCAAGAGCCTGATTCAGATTTGGCTCACTTTCACCCAGTCTTAGGTTCAAGTGCCCAGAGAAAAACTCATTTATGTAAGATACTGACCTAAAAGATCCCAAGTAGGATTATTTCAAGAAAATGAATTTTTAATCTAAAACTGCATGTTTAGAACATTTACAGCATCATTATTCACAGTGGCTAAAAAGTGGATCAACTGATGGATAGATCAAACGGAGTATTTCCATACAAAGGCATACTATATAATGGAACGGATTTATACATGCTACAAGGTAGATTAACCTCAAAAACTTTCTGCCAAGTGAAAAAAGCCACTAAAAACAACCCCCGACATATTGTATGTACAAATCCATGTGTAAAATGTCAGAAAAGGGGAGTTCCCTTTGTGGCTTAGTGGGTTAAGAACGCAATTATTATCCATGAGGATGTGTTTTTGATCCCTGGCCTTGCTCAGTGGATTAAAAGATATGGTGTTGCATATCCTGCATTGCAACTTGCAGATGTGGCTTGTGGCTGTGGTATAGTGGCTATGGTTCCAATTTGATCCCTAGCCCGGGAACCTCCATATGCTATGGGTGTGGTCCTAAAAAGACAAAAAAAAAAACAAAAAAGGGCAAAGCTATGTAGACAGAACTACAAACATAAAAATGGGTGAATTTTAAGGCATGTAATTATGCCTCAATAAAACTGTATTAATATGTATTGTAGCATTAGTCAAAAAGGCCAATAACTGAAAACTACCCAAATGCCCATCAATAGTAAAACGGATAAATTGTGATATATTCCCATAATGGAACACTATACTGCAATAGAAAATAATCTATAACAAATACAACATAGCAGAAATGTCACATAATGGTGAGCAAAAGCTCTACACAGAGTACATAAAGCGCATTATTCCACTTATAGAAAATTCAAAAACTGGCCAAACTAATTTGTGCTGTTTAAAGTCACAACGTGGTTACATTTAACCTAATCTAACCTAACCTAATAAGGTGGTTACACCTAACCTATGGTGACTGATCATGTTCTGATTCTTGAACTGGGTGACAGTTGCATGGCTGAACTTGCTTTGTAAATATTCACAAGTCTGTACAATTACATGGTAAGTGTACTTCTGAATATGTATAGTATATCAAATTTCTTTTTAAAAAAATCACCTGTAATCCCAGGAAAAAAAAAAAGCTGAGAAATATCGAATGTCCTTCAATCAAGTAGTGGTTATAAACACAGAACACACATGTAGTAGTCATGGTTGGATTCCCATCAAGTGACTACTCACTCATTTCTTCCTCTTTCTTTTTTTTTTTTTTTTTTTTTTTTTTTTTTTTTTTTTTTTTGCCTTTTGTCATTTTATGGCCGCACCCGCAGCATGTGGACGTTCCCAGGCTAGGGGTCTAATCGGAGCTGTAGCCACTGGCCTATACCGCAGCCACAGCAACGCAGGATCCGAGCCGCGTCTGCAACCTACACCACAGCTCACGGCAACGCCGGATCGTTAACCCACTGAGCAAGGGCAGGGATCGAACCTGCAACCTCATGGTTCCTAGTCGGATTCTTTAACCACTGCGCCACGACGGGAACTCCTCTTCCTCTTTCTTAAAGAATGAATCCCACTACTAGAAACATGGCACATTCCTGAGTGTAAACTAATGGTTTTGAAAGTGTAGTTTGTAAATTCCTACCGATCCCCAATACTGTTTTCCAAGAAGTTTTCAAGGTCAAAATTCCTCACCAAAAAACCTGTTGGGATTTTGATTATAATGCATTTCCAGATCAATACGGAGAGAACTAATGCCTTGAACAATATTGAATCTTCAAACTCAAGAACAAGGTACATCATTCCATTTACTTAGGTTTTTAACTTTACTCAACAATGTTTTATACTTTCCACTATATTGGCATACTTCACATCTTTTGCCAGATTTATCCTTATTTCATTTTGTTTCTTTTCTTTTTATGGCTGTACCTGTAGCATATGGAAGTTCCTGCGCTAGAGGTTGAATCGGAGCTGCAGCTGCCAGCCGACACCACAGCCACAGTCACATCGAATCCAACCCACATCTGTGACCTACACTACATCTTGCGACAACACAGGATCCCTGACCCAGTGAGCAAGGCCAGAAATAGAACCTGTATCTTCATGGAGACATGCTGAGTTTTAACCTGCTGAACCACTACGAGAACTCCAGTATTCCATATTTTTGATGCTATTGTAAACTGTTATTTTTTAATTTCACAATTTCAATTTTTGTTGCTAATACAGAGAAATACAATTGATTTTTGTTTGTTAATTTTGTATCCTGTAGGGTAAATTCAAGAGGCCTTGCACCTTTTGCCTTCAGCTTGCCTTTCCACTGCTTGAGACTACCAAGAAGTGAAAACCATCTGAATTGAAAGGCCACTGAGGAGAGAGGATGGCCCAAATGAGAAATAATAAATTGTATTTTAAATCACTCAGTTTTCGAATGGTTACGTAAGAGTAGGTAACTGACACAAGAATTTAGAGTCACAGTAAAGAAAGTGGGGTTTAGAAATGCTCAAAGAGGTAAAGTTACAAACAGAATCAGTAAGAAGGTAGGATACAAGCTGGGAGTTTAGGATCAAAGAAGTAAGCCACATTTAAAGAAGGAGGTAAGCAAAAGAAAGAACCACCGCTACCTGTAAGGGAATTAACTACACTGAAGCCAAAGGAGTATTTGCCTAGATGTAGTTAGATCAACCTGGCTAGTTTTAATTCAGAGAAACTTAATCCTTCTTGGACTTAAAAGGTCAAGGGGCATTAAAGCAGAGCTAATTCCTTTTTGTCAGACGTTCTTGTCCACTCATGATCTCAGTGTGAGGATAATGATATGCCTGCATGTAAAGACTGGAGCTCTCAGGGTTTTCAGATTCTTCTAAGATGAATATAGGTTTGCCCACTCAGGATCTTAGGCTTCTTCTGCTTCAGTTTTCTTCTACCAGAGCATTCTGTTGCACTCTCAATTGGTTCTGACAGGGAAGGGAATCTCAATATAAAATAATTACTATATATAACAGAAAAAAACATAACTGTATTGGGATAGTGCTTATATCATAGTTAATGATCAAGTTGGATCATAATCATCAAATTGTTAGAAAGATTTTTTTATATGTAAGGGACAGACTCATTCACCTGATTAATAACACACCCCATATAACCAAAGTGAACTGGTAATCAAGGGTTTCTAAGCCTATGTCACAACCCACATTTATCATAAATGAAGTATGTCTGCACTTCAAGGAAACTGGAGCAGAGAGGAAGAACCACAGGATATCTCTATGTTTGAACTAGAAACATGGTTTAAAGGATATGGGGCACCCTCAACAAGGAACAAGATGTTGAGCAGATCATTCTCATACTGAGAGAA
The DNA here is from genome assembly GCA_004024745.2 of Catagonus wagneri. Classification (NCBI taxonomy): domain Eukaryota; kingdom Metazoa; phylum Chordata; class Mammalia; order Artiodactyla; family Tayassuidae; genus Catagonus; species Catagonus wagneri. Next base: position 2,268,065 of record PVHT021183666.1, read on the forward strand.
ATAATGGTTCCTGTTACTTTAAGATAAAGGGGTAGGAAGGAAACAGGAAAAGATAAAATGCCTACCTAATGTACTGTCAGCCACTTGAGACATAAGCATTATTATAACAGTCAGAACTTGAGTTTCTGAAACTCGACACTACTCTGTTTATTTCTATAATTAGCTCTACTTTGTTTTCCATAAATAATTAGTAAAGTCCATTTTGAAATATTAGCCATTCTCACCAATACAAAAAAACAGGGAAACCAGGTCTTTTAAAAAAAACCAAAACACTTATATTTAAGCCAACTTTTCTAGAAGAGAACCTTTTTGCTAATGCTGATAGCATATCTGAGGGTTAAGACAGGAATCATATATGTCCCCCCCCCCCTTTTTTTTAGGGCTGCACCTGGGGCATGTGGCAGTTCCTAGGCTATGGGTCGAATTGGAGCTACAGCTGCCAGCATACACCACAGCTCACAGCAACATCAGATCCGAGCCATGTCTGCAACCCACACCACAGTTCACAGCAACGCTGGATCCTTAATCCACTGAGCGAAGCCAGGGATCAAACCCTCAACCTCATGGTTCCTAGTTAGATTTGTTTGCTGCGCCATGACAGGAACTCCTATATGCCTTTCTTACCTAGACATTTCTCTTCGAGAGTTCCTTTCTGTTCCAAACTCAAAGAATTTTATTTTAACCAGGAAACCAGGTTACCAGCAGAAAATCAAAATCTTTCAAGAAAGAATTGTTAAGACAATGCCCTGTACATTATTAAAAAGTAAGATTTTTTTTTTCTCATTGGAGTGGGAAGGTGGGAAATCCCGTTCTATATATTTAAGGATTACACAGATATTTTTTAACACTGGAAATAAGAGGATAAGAAATAATCAAAGGTATTCTAACACAGAGAAATAGAAATACTGATGAAACTAAAACTATGAAAATTGTTAACTAGATAAGGCAAACAGTTTAAGTTCTGAACAATCTAAGTAAATTCCTAGATCTGTTATTAACTCATTTGGTGATTCTGACTAGGCAATCTTTTCCAAATTATCATTACTCCATAACAGGAAAAGCAACTGAAAACAATAAAAATGAGTTTGAACAAAAGGTGAGATCCAAAGTTTAAAACAATCAAAATTTCAGGTACCCAGTATTCCAAACTATGTTTCCCATAGCTCTCATTTTGATAAATTCTGTAAGGAAAAAAAAGGGGGCATGTGTCTTATAGGAATTGCTGCATATATTGGTATTATTTACACTGCAGAGTACCCCATATCAAGGTTTTTAAAAAGTCCTGCAGTAAATAATTAACTTTAATGACTCAAACATTGCCCATATTTATTTGACTCTACAATATTTGTTATTATTCTATGAAACATACTTTAGTAAAGATTAAGACATAGTCTCCTTTTTTATGATCTATCTCGGGCAGTTTCGTCAGAGGTTTGAAAGTGAAGGAAGTCAAAATTAGTGGACAGGAGTTCCCATTGTGGCGCGGTGGAAATGAATCCAACTAGGAACCATGAGGTTGAAGGTTTGATCCCTGGCCTCTCTCAGTAGGTTAAGGATCCAGCGTTGCCATGAGCTGTGGTGTAAGTCACAGATGCGGCTCAGATCTGGCATTGCTGTGGCATAGGCTAGCAGCTATAGCTCAGATTAGACCCATAGCTTGTGAACCTCCTTATGCAGCAGGTGTAGTCCTAAAAAGTGACCCTGGGATTATTAATAAATACATTTAGGCAAACCATTCCTTTATTTCATTACCATAAGTGTAACACTGGTTCAAAATAGAGACAATGAAAACATAAAGCCAAGCTAAAAAGGAATCAGCCAGGCTCCATTCCTCAGAATTTCTGTCACTCTTGATGGCTCCACAATGATGATGATAATCCTCTGGCAATGTTAACCTGACTTTCATATTTTAAGCTTTTCCCCTTTTTGCTTCTTTGTGGAATGTTCTTCATTGAGTTATCTATTTGCACATTTAGGTCTAAGCGCTAGTGTCACCTCCTCAAAGGTATCCCTTTGCCATCTTACCTAAACTTATTTCCCACTCCCAACTTCATCGAACAATTTAACACGCTGTTGAAATTTCTTCACTGCACTTATTTGAATACCAGAACAATACACTACGTAGGATGGCGCTGGACACACAATGAATGCTCAATAATCACTTGCTGAATGAGTTATTAAACATATTTTGCTAAGCAACTTTCCATTTGTTTTATATATATATCAATCGAGGTAAATAAATGTAGGAGGACCTAATGTGTCTTTAGTATTATTTCTGCTTGAAAAACGAATGCGGCATTTTGCAAGTAAATAATAAAAATAAAATGACAACAGCAAGTTGCTTTTTTTTGGCATGTGCCGTATCATTTATTCAAACATGTCCTAAGTTCCTATCTTTAACTGAAGAACATATAATTTCAACTTGTTTGGATTATGTAAGAGTGAAAATTTTTTTCAATGTTAACAAAACAAAGAGGTAGCTAAACCTTTAGAAAATTCATTTCTTTTTTGGGTCGCACTTGCGGCATATGGAAGTTCCCAGGCTAGGAGCTAAATCTGAGCCACAGCTGCTGGGCTATGCCACAGCCACAGGAATAGGGGTTCCAAGCCGTTTCTGCAACCTACACCACAGCTCAAAGTAACACCAGACCCTTAACCCACTGAGTAAACCAGGGATCAAACCCGCATCCTCGTGTATACTAGTCAGGTTCATTACTTCTAGGCCACAAATGGGAACTCCAGAAAATTCATTTCTTTATTCACTGACACAATTATATAAAAGTTAAGATATACTTATATACCTCTATGTACCGCTCACAGAGTTGAACACCTACTCTAACAGGTCTCTAATGCAGAAACCAAGATGGGAGTTAGAGAGTATTTGTTTCTTGTAAATTTTACAAACTTAACAGCGACCTTTTACTGAATCCTTACTGGATTGGTGTACTGAATTATCTGCAATAAAAGGCAGAACTTGAATTCAAACCCTGAGCTCTACCTCTAGATCCAGAGTATTCACAACTAGTGGATTAAAGTGAGACTGACCTGAGACTGAATTACCCACAATGCAGTTTTCTTTTCCTTTCTTTCTTTTTTTTAAACTTTATGGCTATGCCCATGGCACATGGAATTCCTGGGCCAGGAACTGAATCCGAGCCATAGCTGCAGCAACACCAGATCCCCTAACCTGCTGTGCGAGGCTGGGGATTGAGCTCACAACTCCACAGTGACCTAAGCCACTGCAGTCAGATTCTTAACCCACTGTGCCATGGCAGGAACGCCCTTTCTTTTAAATTCAAGTGCAGTTGATTTACAATGTCATGTTAGTTCCAGGTGTGCAGCAAAGTGATTCAGTTATATATATATATGCATATATACACATACACACACCCACATATTCGTACATACATACACACACACATACATAATACACATAAATATTTTCTTTTTCAAATTCTTTTGCCTTATAGGTTATCATACAGTACTGAAAATAGTTCCCTATGCTACACAGTAGGGCCTTGTTGTTTATCCATTTTTTTTGGCTGCCCCCATTGCATGCAGAAGTTCCTAGGTCAGAGATTGAAACCAAGTCCCAGCAATGACAGTAATGAGTCCTTAACTACTAGACCATCAGGGAACTCCTTATCTATTTTATATGCAGTAGTTTGTATCTGTTAATCCCAAACTCCTAATTTATCCCTCCCCTACTCCCTTTCTTTCCTCTTTGATATCCTAAATTTGTCTTCTATGTCTGCGAGTCTGTTTCTGTTTTGTAAGTTAAGTTCATCCTTCTTCTGATTCCACATAGGAGTAACAGCATATATTTGTCTTTCTCTGACTTACTTCACTTAGCATTGAGGATCTCTAGGTCCATCAGTGTTGCTGCAAATGGCATTATTTCACTCTTTTTAATGGATAACACACACACGTACATATACACATCACATCTTCTTTTCCAGCCATCAGTCGAATACTTATGTTGCTTCCGTGTCTTAGCTATTATAAATAGCGCTGCTATAAATGCTGGGCACATGCTATCTTTCTGAGTTAGTGGGTACTTTTTTTTTTCCCCGTTTAGGGCCACACCCTTGGCATATGGAAGTTCCTAGGCTAAGAGCCGAATTGGAACTGTAGCCACCGGCCTACAACACAGCTACAGCAATACCAGATCCACGCCACATCTGCGACCTAAACAAGAGCTCATGGCAATGCTGGCTCTTTAATTCACTGAGTGATGTCAGGGATCCAACCTGTGTCCTTGTGGGTACTAGTCAGATTTGTTTCCTCTGAGGCACAATGGGACTCTAGTTTTTGTCTTTTCCTGATATATGCCCAGGGGTAGGATTTCTGGGTCATACAGTAACTGTATTTTCAGTTTTTTAAGGAATCCCCATGATGTCCTCCACAGTGTCTGCACCAATTTACATTCCCACCAGTGTAGGAGGGTTCCCTTTCTCTATACCCTCTACAGCATTTACTATCTGTAGACTTTATGATCATGGCCATACCGACCAGAGTGAGGTCATACCTCACTGTAGTTTTGATGTGCATTTTTCTAATCAGTGATGTTGAGCATATTTTCATGTGCCTGTTGTCCATCTGCATGCCTTCTTTGGAAAAATGTCTATTTAGATCTCCTGCCCATTTTTTTGACATGGTTGTTTGATTTTTCTGATACTGAGCTGTTTGTATATTTTGGAAATTAAGCCTTTGTCAGCTTTGTCATTTGCAAAATATTTTCTCTCCTTAAGTAGGCTGTCTGTTTTATTTATGGTTTCCTTTGTTGTGCAAAAGCTTATTGTTTGATTAGGTTCTATTTGTTTATTTTTGCATTGATTTCTTTTACCTTGGGAGACCGAGTGAAGAAAATATCACTAGGATTTATGCGAGAATGTTTTGGCCTCTATTCTCTTCTAAGAGTTTTGTGGTGTTTTATGTTTAAGTCTTTTAGCCATTTTGAGTTTATTTTTGTAGTGTATGGAGTGTTCTAATTTCACTGATTTACATGCACCTATCCAGCTTTCCCAACAACACTGTTTTCTCTCCACCGTATATTCTCACAACATTTTTTGAAGATTAACTGACCGCAGATGTGTGAGTTTATTTCTGGGCTCTCTATTCTGTTCCATTAATCCCTACGTGTTTTTATGCCAATACCACTCTGTTCTGATTGCTGTAGCTTTGTAATATTATCTAAGTCTGGGAGGGTTATGTCTCCAGCTTTATTCTTTTTCCTCAGGATTGCTCTGGCAATTCTGGGTCTTTTGTGGCTACATACACATTTTAGGATTATTTGTTCTTGTTCTGTGAAAAAGTGTCAAGAGTAATCTAAAAGGGATCACATTAAATTGACAGAAATCTGTAAACCAACTATAATGGAAAAATAAAAAAATAAAATACAAAAAAATATAAGTGATCACATTAAATCTGTAGATTTGAGTAGTATGATCATTTTAATATTAATTTTCAATCCAAGAACATAGGACAACTTTCCATTTCTGTGAATCGTCTTCAAATTCCTTAATCAATTTTTACAGTTTTCAGCATTAGGTCTTTCACCTTCTCGGTCAGGTTTATTCCTAAGTAACATGCCAACTTCTGGTTTAAGAAATTCACACAAAGAGCAACTAATTCATCTCCAACAGGAGTTCAAAATTCCCACCACATTTTGTGAGTATCCCTCAAGGCAACCTAAAATAATTTCTTTAGACAGAATCTTTAGACACAGAAGGCAATTTTAAATCTTATTAACAGCCAGTTGGGGTTTTTGTTTTTTCTCTTAATAGAAACTGCTCTTTATTTGATTGCCACCTGTCTCTCCATATCCTCCTCTATACCCTATTTCCTAGTATCAACAGCAACAAAATCAAAAACTTGCTAAACAAAATAGTCACGCAAAGCTTTCTACACAGAAACTTGCCTAGTACAAAATACTTTCTGTTATACCTCAGATTCTAAAATTCAGAAAAAAGAAACCTGGTCACTGATATCTAATTATCAAAGGAGCCACCAAACTAAAATTATGGGGTTCTTAACCACATTGTCATTCTTCTAAACAGCACGTATCCAGCTGTTTTGTTTTTGTTTCTTTTTTGCTTTTTAGGGCCACATTTGTGGCGTATCGAAGTTCCCTGGCTAGGGGTTGAATCAGACCTGCAGCTGCCAGCCTAAGCCACAGCCACAGCAGCAATTCGGTATCCAAGCCACATCTGCAACATATACCACACCTCACAGCAATTCAAGATCCTTAACCCACTGAGCAGAGCTAGGGATGGAACCTGCCTCCTCATGGACATTAGCTGGGTTCGTAACCCACTGAACCACAATGGGAACTCCACACGTATCAAGATTTTATACTTGCCTTATACATATTCTTCATACATGTTTTATGAAGAGAAAAATCCACATGATAAAATAACATAAGTTTATATTACATATATACATAAGTTAACCAACCAGTGCTTAGTTATTAAGTAGATTCCAGTCAGTATTGAACCAAGCAAGATCAGACACACTAAATGAAAAATGCTTAAAAGTATCTTTGTTCTAGTTTTAAGAAAGTTGCTGTGTATTTGAATGTAGCATCAAGGAACACAGCCAATAACTAGGAAAAAAAAATGTAATAAGCAAGCAACTGGACGAGTGCAAAAAGGGCCATTTTATAACCCAACCTGCAAATCCATAATAGTCTTTTTCCAAAAGCATATTAAAAAAAAAGGTGAACATTAGCTACTCTTCATAATCCAGATAAGCAGACTACATTTAATGCATTTATTTGGTTTGCTATTTGAAACGACCTATTGAGCACATTTAATGATTCACCAGGCTGAAATCTTAGAACTTTTCTTTCTGAATTCTTTGAACTGCATTTGAGTCTCTATAAGCATCAATATTTTGTCTACATATTAGTCAAAATATTGGATACAGTGTATCATTCCTTTCGGTTATTTTGTTAAAAACCAAATAGTTTTAAAATTGCAATAAAGTAACATTAAATAATCTGATTTCCCATTACTGGGCTTCTAAACCAATGCCAAAATGTTCCACTTGCCCAAACCTGCTATGTAAACAGGTTCTACCTATTCCAATAATTCTTTACTAAATCAAAGTTGCTTCTAAATGGGAACAATCTGAATGATCACACTGAAGCTTATTCTATTTTCTACCAGATTATAAAATAGTCATGGAACGTACATAAGAGGTAAGAAACACCCAGTCTTACCTTTACCAGTTGATACTTTTTCTATGCACCTGAAAAAAAAGAGAATCATACATTAAATGAATAATCTTGCACACTTTCTCAAAACACAAATATTTATCTTTCAGGTTCATATCCAGGGTGATGCAGAAAACATCTAGAGCAGTACTGTTCAACAGAACTTTTTGCAGTGATGAAAACAGTCAACATCTACACTGTTCACTGTGGTAGTCACCATGTGGATATCGAGTGCTTGAAATAGCTATGTAATTGAGGAAATGAATTTTCAGCTTTGATTAATAGAAATTTAAACAGCCACAAATAGCTACCATATTTGACAGCACACAGCCAGAGTATCATTCAAAATGGTCACAGCTAGAGCATCATTTGTTTTTAACTGTAAAAAGTTGTTAACTGTAAAAAGCTAATAATACAAAGAAAATATTGATAATTTGTTGTGTTAAATGGTTACAAACGGAAAATGTCCTTACTCCACACAAATGCAGTAACCAGGAACGAAATGAAATGTTTATGAGATTTCCCTTAAAATATCCCCCCTGCCGCCGCCAAGAGAGGTGGAAAAGGGAAAGAGGTAGCAAGCATGGCAAAATCTCAAAAACTGTTAAATCTAGGTGATAAATACCAGAGTTTCATTATACTATTTTCTCCATTTTGTATATGTTTGACAATTTTCATATTAACAATTTAATGAACCTAAAAGAAAACCCTAAAACTATTCATTTGTTAAACCGAAGGCAAAATCTGTTTCTAAAAAGGTAACAAATTGGACCTCAGAAATAAATACAACTTGCATTTTACAAATTAGGTAGGAGCAGTAGAGTCTAAGGTGTCATAATCTACTGAACTAAAAAAATGTACTCCCATGTTTTCAATTTGGAAAATTTCTATAATACATAACTCTTAAGTACAATTTAACGCATTCCCCCATAGCCATTACCCAAATCCAAAATCAACATGCCTTGGATATTTACCATAAAGATGCCACACAGCATATCTGAAAACAAAGTTTTTTTTCTCTCTCTTTTTTTGAAAGTAAACGTAGTACAAATGAAGACTTATGTTACAAAAGAATATTCAAGCACATACAGAAGTTGTAGCATAATACAAATTGTTTTCTTTAGAAAGATTAGCTATCATTTTCTCAACCCATATATTTTTTTAAAAGCTTGATATTGTATTTTTAAATTATATTACTAATGTCCCAATTAACAACACGATATAACTGCTCATCACCCCAACTCTAATATTACTGCCTCTTCATTCTATCTATGACCTTCATCTATTCCTTACAGAAGTAGAAAGAAAGTTTCACGTAAAGGTTTACTACCGTTTTACTTTTAGCAAGAAAATAAGCCAAAAATGGAATTCTATACAGCAAAAAAAAAAGCAGTATTTGCTTCCTCCATTTGTTACCCATCTGAATCCATAGATAAAATACAGTTTTAGTCTACATTCCTATATTCCTGGTGGTGAGGAAAGAATAGCTTCCCTCGACAGTTAAAGTTGAAAAAAGTATTTAAGTGTTAAATTTTGAAATGCATCAGATAACCAGAGGATTTAACCATCACATAGTAGAAATAATAAGCCTTTTAAACTTAACCTAGTCTTGTTCTAACAATTATATTGTTTCCATATTAGTGGAAAGCATGAATATTTTAACTTATGAATCAGAAAAAAGCTAGTATGTGTATACAGATTATATGTATGTATCTATATGGATTTTTTTTTATTTCCATGAGTATTTAAACCCTACATTTGAAATATAAGAATTTTAACTCTGGAGTTTATAGGCTAAAACACAGCAAATGAAGAGTCTAATTCTTACTACTGATATATAACCTTTCTTCAAATTTGCTTTATCCTTCCTATTAGCCTTTAAATTAGTTAGCTAGCTAGGTAGTTTGATTTATTTACTTATTTACTTGCTTGCCATGCACGGGACATGCAGCAGTTTCCAGGCCAGAGACTGAATCTGAGCCACAGCAGTAACAACACGGAACCTGCAACTGCTAGGCCACCAGGGAACTCTCCTTTGAAGTTTTAATTTATAATGATTATGGATTTAAACTTATGCCTTTCTCTTGAGTACATTCAGTGAAAAATTATTTCCTTTTACCAAGATTTCCTACTCATTAATTTCTAAACATTTCCATGCAAATAGAAAAGTTGTTTTAGGCAAGTTTATAAAAACTATAACCTAACTGTCATCTAACATAAAGCTCATTTCACAAATCACAAGATTATCAGCTTGATGAAGAAGCTATATTTAAGGAATTGACTTGCCCAAGGTCACTTAGTAAGCAATAGAAAAGCTGAGACCTGAAACTGACTAAAGCCCAATGCTTTTTCCTGTTATTTTGCCTTACAACAGGAAAAAAAGTTTCAATCAATCCAAGTCTCTGTGTTTACTAACCTTTTAAGCTACTGTACACTTTGCTGTCTCTTCAAACAAGAGAAACATATGTAGGTTAAATAGCTGATTACTTGGAATTTATTGCGGGAATATTTGGAAAATAGAGTTGAATCAGGTAAGAAGGCACTTGACCAGGGTTCAGTAAATCAATACTCAAAACTTCACGAAATGTCTTAAAAGATTAATTTTCTTAGTTTTGAAATTTATCACTCCTAAAACCTGTAAATCACGTACATATCTGACAACCTCCACTAATCAAAGTCCTTTTTACTACAAAGTTCTTGAGGATGAAGTCCATGTCTCATTTTCCTTTAAAAAAAACTCTAGCTCAGCACAGTACCAGACACAGTTACTGCTTAATCAAGGTTTACTGAGCTGAAATGCTTTAGGTGTCCTTTGATTTCCAGGACATCCAGTGAAACTGTGTATCAAAAAAATTAAAATGGGAGTTCCCCTAGTGGTTCAGTGGTTAACAACCCCAACTAGTATCCATGAGGATGCCGGTTTGAGCCCTGGTCTTTCTCAGTTGGTTAAGGACCTGACATTGCCGTGAGCTGTGGTACTGGTCGCAGAGGCAGCTTGGATCCTGCTTGGCTGTGGCATAGGCCAACAGCTACAGCTCTGATTCGACCCTTAGCCTGGGAACCTCCATATGCCGCAGGTGCAGCCCTAGAAAGAGAAAAAAAAAAAAAGAAAAGAAAGTTATTATTAGTAATAATCCAATCAAAACTGCATACTTTAAAATGATCAAGAGATGGTCCCGAGCGTAAGAGAAGGTCAAAGAGCACCACTGTCTTTTATAGTATTGGATGAGAAAGAGGGATATTGAGAATTAAAACTTTTCTTTCCTCTCTTCAGTTTTTGTGGAGAAAAAACTGAAAAAGTTTAATTACTTCAGCTTCATCCAAGTTCAACTGTTCTAACAGGAATACTGTGGAAGTAAAAGAAAACTCGGTACAAGTTTTCTTTTCTTTGCCAAGAATTAGAGAAAATAATAAACCATGACAGCCAGTAAAACTACCCCTCTAGATATAATTATCTTAAGAGATCATTTCTATTATTGAAACTGGTGGCTCAGTGGGAGGGAACTGTGGTAAGGAGATATAGATATATTTAACTTTCAAATGGGTAAGTGAAAATGGAAGGGAATTTTTAAAAATATACTAAATTATTAGCCTTCCTATGTACAGTAACAGAAAAAATTAAAATCCAATTTGACAGAATTTACGTGAAAGACACCACTACACACAAGTTATAACTCTACCAAAGATACCACTGCTCAAAACAGTAACCTTTAATAAATACTTATTATGTACTGGGTTTTGTGTTAAGAGTTTCACATGCTGTACTTAATTCTCACAAACTGATAAGGATTAACTTTATCTCCTATATATATTAAAACTGAGGCAAAGGTAATTTAAGAAATTTGTCCAAGGAATTTACATCCAAATAAGGCTAATGATATATCTTTTCAAATTTATGAGATTAAAAGCAGCTTAAAATTTTTGTGACCATTAAAGTCACTCATAGCAATTAGAATCTTAACTGCAGCTGAATGATTTTTAAGTACAGATTTTTGTTGTCCACAGAAATGTAATTTACACAATTCTCTAAATTATGTTAACATTCAATAATTTGAATGTGTACCTAATATATGATATACCCTGAATTTTATTTCTCTTCCTTAGAGTCTTCTAAGACAAGCATGCCAAGGTCCCAGATTTCACTATTAATTTTGGAACAGGTATATTTCAAGTTTTAAATTTACTGGTCTGTATAAGCCAAATCTTGCCATGCTCTCTACTGGGAAGGTAGGGTGGTGAGGGGAGGATTTAAAACTGACTTCTGTCCCCACCTTCAATTTCCCGTTTTTACTAATTCTTTCACTTTAAAGTAAAAAATGTTTTCAGTAATGAATTCAATGGCTAATATGATTTATAGATTTACAAACACCTGTCCTTCAGTATTTTTAACACAGAAACATTTTAATAAACAACTTAAAATATTTATATTCCTAGTCATGTGTTCTTGATTCCTCTATGATCTCTAGGCAATACAAGACTTCCTTTCAGATTATTCTAATTTTTAAGGACCAAGTTCCTATATTAAAACATACTCAAAAACAAAAACATGTTACTTGTCAACAAGTAAAAGAAAAATCACTTAATCTTGTTATACTTATCAAAATTTCAAGTTACATGAAAAATTCTATACTTAAAATTCTATACTAGTACGTTCTTACCCTACTAGTAAGTAACATATTTTGGAAAGAGTGAAAAGTGATGTGAAAATTTAGTAGAGTGAAAGCGCTACATAACGATACTAGTACAACTGGCTCTTGAGCTAATAAATAGAAAATGGGGAGGAGACAAAATTTTGAAGGCTAAGATCTAAGATCATGCTGTAGATTTCCTAATGAGGATGTGATGTAATACTGGAGAGCAGCCCTAAGAGGGAAAGGGATAGGCCGACAAAAGGAGGGCAGATGCCAGGGTGCGGGAGAAGCCTGAGGCGGCAGGGAAGATGTGGGACACTAGGGAGCTCAAGAAGCGCATCCTACAAAGGAGATTTCAAGGAAAGATGTGGCTGGACCGACAGGCAAGGGGGGTGGGGAAATCGGAGAGGTCTGATAAGACCGCCGGCTAACAAGGAAGCGGTGTGACATCTGGCAAGCGAGCCGGCAGGGGGCAGAGCAAGCAGGATGTCACGTGGAGTGGTCGCTACGGGAGCCGAGAGGACTGCGTGCGGATAGAGGGGGGTCTCCCACCGCCTGAAAGACTGCGTTACTCACAGGAGTCGCGGACTCTTCTTGCCCTGAGCTGGAGACGGGGGCTTCGCGGCCTGGGACTGCTGCCCTGGGGCGTCGGGAGGCCTGGCGCTGGGGCTGCTCCTCCGCCGGCGGGGATACTCGGCCTTCCTCCGGCGGGACACAGCGGCAGCGGCGGCGGCGGCCGCTGCAGCGGCCCTGCCCCGGTCCCGACCTCCCCTCAGCACGCGGCTGCTAGTGGTCCCCGCAGGCGCCGCCGCCGCCGCCTCCTGAGGGGGCTGTTGTTGGGGCTCCTCCGGAGCCGCCTTGGCCGCCGCCGCCGCCGCCTCTCCCCCTTCCTGGTCCTGCTGCTCCGGGGGTCTCGGCTCTTCCGTCTCCCCCGGCATCGGGACTCGTCCGTCCCCCACCCCCTAGTCCCAGGCGGCGGAGGCGGAGGCGGCGGCGGCCGCGACGCTGCTCCCCCCCGCCCCCCGGAGCGTCCGGCTCACTCACAGCTCTCCTCTTTCCCCCCCTCCCCTCCGCC
>PVHT021183666.1:2281986-2315671 GCA_004024745.2 Catagonus wagneri
CGCCACAGGCGCACAACAGGCCAATCGGAGAGGAGGAACGGCTTCTTAGCCCCGCCCCTCACAGTCCCTCGCGCAGCGGCGGACCGGGTTCCCTCCCCCACCCCTTCCTTCAGCGAATCAGAAAACGACTCCAAGGGAACGCGCGAGGTTTCCTTCCCCGCGCACCCGTTCTCACCGTTAAACGGCTGCGTCTCGCGACAATCCCAAAGTGACCTTTTTTTCCCCACCTCCGGAGCTCAACGCGCGCGAGGGGCAGTGGGAGGGGCAGGTCTCGCGAGGAGGTCAGTGGGAAGAAAACGCACCTCTTTCCCCTCCTGGCTCGCACCCTGAACTGGCTGCGCGCGCACCTGCCTCCCTAAGGAGCTGCTAATGCCACAAGGGCTCTTTCTAGCCTTCTTCCTTAAGCCGCGGAAGTAGCCTCGGCGTTCTTCTTCCTCCACCCCGATCCCACTCCCCTGTCTGTGTCCTTTCTGTCCCCAGCGCCGCCAGGTCTTGCGGGTTGAAGGGGGAAATTTTTTTGAGCTGTCGCTTCTCCTTTAAGAAAAAAAGCCCCGTCGGCTGCCGGATGAAAGTCTCTGAAAAAATGGCGGCGGCAAAACAGAGGCGGGGTCGTGAGGGCAAGTAGGACCCGCCTCTTAGCGCATGAGCATGGTTAACTTGCCTAAAGGCAGGCTGGGAAATGAAGTTCTACTTTTCCTACGTCTCAGAAAAAAGATAGGAAACCAGAGGCGAAGAGGGTGCTGGGAGTTTTTGGCTGGTGTACGATGGGAAAGGTAGTTTACTCTTTCCTCGGTTAGAATTTGCTCTTCCGGGAAGGTTGTGTTTCCGGGTTAGGCCGCAACGCGCCTGCGCAGGTCTGAGCACAAATGTAGGGTTTGTTGCTGATCGGGATTGCCCGGCACGGGTTTTCTTGATTTTTTAGGTTGGTGTTGGCAAGTCGTTTCTCGGCTGGCCACGTAATAGCCCTTACCTTTGTATGGTTAGATGACACCTCGTCTGAGACCGGCTATCCTTCATATCTGCAATATCAGTCTTCTCCTGTGTCTGACCCACTAACCTGTGAGTGGAAGTCAAAGATTGATTCTGATTCCATTGGATCGTAGGGGGCTTAGCAGAATTACCACCACTCATTTGATTCTTAATAAAAGTTTGTGGAAAGAATTGTAGAACTGCTTTTTATTAGATGTCGTCGGGGCCAAGGAACTGGCATCAGTTGCTTAACTTGGCTGTGGTCCCTGGGCCGGAGGGCAGGGTGAAGGGTTGTTAGCGTGACTCGGGTGACCCACCCAGAGAACTGAAGGCCTCCCTCACACTCCCCACCCTGAAGCCATGTGCTTTTGCGGTTTTCTCTTGTTTTATGCTGTACAGGAAGCATGGTCAGAATAGCAGCTTCGTCAGAAATTACTTTTTTCTCCACCAGCATTTGCGACTAAATTGTCCTGATGCATCAAAAAAGAGTTTCCGTTTGCTCATCTTCAAACTGGATTTGGTGGTGGTAGTGAGCCTCTTTTCGTTCCTCCCTTTCTGCTTTCGTCTGTTATAACCAAGGAGCGTTTTGCAGGAACGGTTCTTAACCCTGGAAAATAAAGCATCCGGAATTAAAAGTCTCCAAAGTAAATGAACGGAAACAAGATCTCAGGATCCAGTTTTAAATTTCACATTAATCATTCAGTTAAACTGCAGTAGGAGTCCCACATTTGCAAGCCAAATGCTGAAAGCATTATTCCTTTCAGTGTTTTGGCTCAGTTACCAGTTCAAATGGGCAAATGTTCATAGTCTCTGTTGAGTGTTTTGCACTTTCATAGGGCTCCTGGCATTTCAATTGTAAAAAACTGTCTTAGTGTGGATGGAAATTTTTCAAACTCACGTTTGCGGTGAGCATACTTTTGGCATGGCACTGACATCCAATGGCTGCTCCAGAGTAATGCAGAGGTGGGATCTCCTTTATATTAAAAAAAAAAAAAGCCTTTAGAGTCACAATGGGATGGAATGAAGAGGGAATGATTCCTTTAGATTAACCTAAATAAAGATCATGGTGTTGTAGAGGAAAGATTACAAACTTGGAAGATAAGTCTGTGTTATAGTAAGTAACAAAGCTGCCTACTAATTCTATTATCTTTAGCAAGTTACTATTATCTATTTCACCACTGGTAAAAATGAATGTAATGTCTATATCACAGGGCCATAGTTCTAGTTCTTTAAATACTGCTTTCTCATATTAGGCCTTTTGTAAATGTTTTATTCAAGGTGAGTAAAATCACAGTGGTATAAAAAAAGTGAAAGTTAATCTCAGTGTGGCTTCTCAGAGAAATTACTGTAAGGCAATAGGCAGGAATTGTGCTTAATTGGGACATCTGCAGCTTAGAACCTGGTGTCTCGAATCTCCCAGTTTCATTCTTCACAACCCCTATTTGCATTTTGGACAACTGAAATAAACCTGGCCCTGGGAATTAAAATGTAACCTGGTCCCGATAATCCTGCCCTGCCTTTAATGGGATTGACAGTATATTCAGGAAACCAGGTAAGCATAATTTCTGGATAGTTAAGTAAAAACAGCAAATGAGCTCTTGCTGTAGCTGAACGGGATCAGCAGTGTCTTGGGAGTGCTGGGATGCATGTTCAATCCCCAGCCTGGCACACTGGGTTAAAGATCCAGTGTCGCCACAGCTGTGACTTAGGTAGCAGCTGCGGCTGGGCTCTAATCCTTGGCCTGGGAACTCCATATCTGCTGGGCAGCCAAAAAAAAAAAAAGCAAAATGAATTGGGTGCTGGTTAACTCTGATGAGAATTTCATGAGGAAGCACGAACCCCAGCTTCACAGAAAAAGAAAAAAAAAAAAGATTCTCTGTTACACAGTCACACACTGAGAAAAAAAGCAAGTGCAAATCTGCCATTCCCATGAATTCAAGATGGATCCTGGCACATAGTAATTTCTCAAATTTTTCAAAATAAGGTTTGAATCTTTATCACCCTGGCCAATGCACAATGAGAACTCAAACCCAACTACCCACCTTTTCTATGTCACCTCATTTTAAAAACTCTGACCTAAAAAAAAAAAAAAAAAACTCACCAAATCAAGAGAGAGGAAGTGCTAGGCAAATACAGGAACCAAAAAAGGTTATAGAGGCTGCTTCACGCTGGCTCATTCAGTTCCTTTGTGGTCCTGTTCTTCAGCACTTGCCAAAGCAGTTCCTCACAACCTGCGGTACCAGGGCATCTTGGGTGTGAGACGATGGAAGAGTTGGGTGAGTGAGGAGCGTCTTGGAGGAGAAACTCTGGGGGAATGAAGACTTGGCTGCCATCTCCTCGTGTGGTGGGATGTACTTAGAGCCAGATAGGGAGCGTAGTGTTAGAGGATTTTATTTTCACTTCTCTCCTGACCTCAGGCCAACCAAGAGTGAAGCATGAGGGACTGTTATTTTGGGGAACTATG
Source organism: Catagonus wagneri (assembly GCA_004024745.2). NCBI lineage: Eukaryota > Metazoa > Chordata > Mammalia > Artiodactyla > Tayassuidae > Catagonus > Catagonus wagneri. The sequence continues at coordinate 2,285,420 of PVHT021183666.1, forward strand.
GGTTCACTGTTTGCAGAGGCACAATAGACAGAAAATTTTGTGCTAACCACAGAAAAAACTGCACAAATACCTTTGGACTGAGCTGTGATTGAAATTGTGATTTTGTTAAGAGAATTTTGCTCCTAGGGGGCTGCTGGAGATCATAGGGTGGTCACGGAATTGGGAAACCTCAGAAATGTGATTTAGGGAAAAAAAGAAAGGGGGGCAGTTAAAGTGTTATGAGGAGAAGAAATGGGATAGAAGTACAAGAATGAGGGATCCACAAAGGTTGGAGAAAGTGGTTTCCTTTGTTCTGTGGTGTAGTATTAAATCAAGAAGATACAGCACTCTTAACACCAATGTTTTCATTGTTAAGGTTTTATTGAGAGCAGTTCTGAAGGAACAGATTACCATGGACTGCCAATATGATATCTCCTCCTGTTACAAAACAATTAAAACCAGAAGAGAAACTATTGGCTCCACTACTCAGAGATCCCTGGGTTCAAACCTTCGGGGTAATCTAAGGTTTGATATTCTTGGGACTCACTCCATACCCTTTGCCAACTTTTGTTGCCGTCATCCTTAACACTGAGTCACTAACATTTACCCAATATCCAGGCTGTGTAATTCCACGGTGTCTGGGGTTTTTGTATGTTTGGGGTATGTCAAAAGTGCAAACATCAGCATCAGCAAAATATATCTTGCATGTTGTCTTCTAAAAAACTAATTTGAGAGCTGGAGGAGTATAGGAAGGAAGAAAGGCAAATCACAGGAGGGAAGAGATGTTAATGAGTTCCGCCAGAGTCAAGCTCTCCTTTTTTACTTTAGGGATATCTCATGGCTTTCCTGCAGGTAATTGGAAAGGGTAATAATACTTATTCAATGACCGAAGCTAAAACTAGACATTTTTTCACATGCTAATTATTTTAGCGTTCCAAGCAACTTTTTGAAATAGGTATTATCTACTTTTTTTAAAATCCAAATGAGAAAACTAAGAAAAACAAAATTTGTTCAGCGCCGCTCTTCAGAACATCTGATATTGAAACTGATTAAGCTACAAGCTGTTCTATTTTAGAAATGTGTTGGCTCAGACGTTCCAGCCAGTAGGATAACCCAGATAATTTTTTAAAAAAATTAAAACATAGATTTGCGCAGGTGTGCATTTCCTCAGCAGTGTGAATGGTAAGAGTAATTTGGCCCAGAAATGTAGAAAGCATTCGGCATCTTGGAAGGTAACATTCATATATATTATCCAGGTGGTTAAACCTCTTGAGGCTGTTCATAGCTACACCTCAAGGTCTCCTTTAAATTGTCATCAGCTCAGTAACTAACGCTACTTGGACTTGCCTTTCTTCTTCAATGCAGAGTAATAGCATGGACGACAGGTCAGGCCAGGTGGGCTGATATTTCCTCTCTGCAGTACTTCCCCCCAGGGTAGTAGTTTGTATCCGGAAGGTCTGGCCTAAACCCTCATGATAAGGGGATGCTAGATAAAGGGGAACTGGGAGCAGACTCTGGCTCTAAATGAAGTCATTGCAGTCTAGTGAGACTCCCAAGAGACTTCACTTAATTCCTTGGATGTGAATGTTGATATTGTTTGATTTCTGCAGGTGAAGAGCTGTAGAAAAGGACAGTAGGGTTTTCAGTCTAATAAAATCCCCCCCACAACAGTAATCCCATATTAGTCATACTGAAATTAGTCATCTGCAAATTATAGAATCAGGCAAAAGGCCAGATAATCTTGGGGTGTTTGTACACTCACAAAACAGGAAGAGAAAAAGGCCTGTTAACTCATGACCCAGAAAGGAGTGTTTCAGTAGCTTTGGTTAGCTGTTGCTGCCTAGGATAACGCTGAGGTTGGAGCGAAGCTTAGAAAATAGAAAAGAAAGAGGCGATATCTTTTTTTTCTTTTTTGGCTTTTTAGGGCCGCACCCTCAGCTTATGGAGGTTCCCAGGATAGGGGTCAAATTGGAGCTGCAGCTGCTAGCCTACACCACAGCTTACAGACACACTGGATCCTTAACCCACTGAGCAAGGCCAAGGATCGAACCTGCATCCTCATGGATACTAGTCAGGTTCCTTAACCACTGAACCATGACTGGGACTCCAAGAGGCTGTCCATATCTTAATAGAGGACCACCGAATAAAAATTTGGAATTTAGAAATTTGGTGTTAAGTCCGGCTTGCAAAGTCTTGAGAGAAATAGTTTTACTTTCTCTTCCTACTGTAGTTTTCTTTTTCTTTTCTTTTTAAAAACATTTTATTGTGGAGACTTTAAAAACTGACAAAAGGGGAGTTCCCATCACGGCTCAGCAGTAATGAACCCGAGTAGTATCCACGAGGACTCGGGTTCAATCCCTGGCATCCCTCAGGGGGTTGGGGACCTCGTGGTGCCCTGAGCTGTGGTGCAGGTCGCAGATGTGTCTGGGATCCTGAGTTGCTGTGGTATAGGCTGGGAGCTGCAGTTCTGATTTGACCCCTAGCCTGGAAATTCCATATATCAGGAGCGTGGCCCTAAAAAGACAAAAAAAAAAAAAAATTTACAAAGGTAAGAAATCTGGTGTACCCATCAACCACCTTAAATAATCATCAAGTTTTGGTCAATCTTATTTCGTTTATGCACCCAATCATTCCTTCTATTTCTAGTTTATTTTAAAGCAATTTTCAGACATTATATCATTTCATCTGTAAATATTTCAGCATATATACATATAACCATAATACCATTAACACCTCCACAATATCCTTGGTAGTAATTCCTTAACATGAAATACCATGATCACAAGTAATCACAAGTAATTTCTGTGGTATTAACAGAAATTACTTAATATTATCAAAGATCCTTATCATACCTAAAATAGATCAACAGTGAAAAAAAAAGTATAATAAATCAACAGTACTTATTCAATTTTCAGTGTTTAATATCCCTGATTGTTTCTTTTTGTTGTTTTTTACTTACTTAAGATTATGCATTGAAATCATTTATAAGTCTCCTAAGTCTCTTTTTTTCCATTACGGTTTGTTTTTGGTTTTTGGTTTTTTTTTTTTTTTGTCTTTTTGCCTTATCTAGGGCCGCACCTGTGGCATATGGAGGTTCCCAGGCTAGGGATCTAACAGGAGCTGTAGCCGCTGGCCTTCGCCACAGCCACAGCAACGCGGGATCCGAGCCGCATCTGCAACCTACACACAGCTCACGGCAATGCCTGATCCTTAACCCACTGAGCAAGGCCAGGGATCGAATCCTCAACCTCATGGTTCTTAGTTGGATTCGTTAACCACTGAGTCACGACGGGAACTCCCCATTACAGTTTATTTGTTGAAGTGTTATTTGCCCTGAAGAGCTTAGCTCAGTTTGCTTATCTCTAAAATGGTGCATAAAATTCAATATGTTTGTGAGATGGATGCTAGAGAAAGTCTGTAGAATATTTCACTTGTCAGAAATGATTAGATCTTTTCTTATGCCGTAAAGAAATGTCCATCCCCCAACATCTGAAATAAATAAATATCTTTTTTTAAATGAACTGTAAAGTTCCTTTTCTTATCTGAAGATTTGAAAGCTAAGCAGATCCTTAGAAATAAGATAATACAGCATTTTGCAAAATTTAAAAACCTATGGTCTATAGTAAGAAATCTGCTGGAGATTCACTAGTAGGTTTCAATCCACAATTTAAAAATATTGTTATGATATAATTGCTTCACTATGTAGATGAGGAAACAGCTTCAGAGAAGAAAGTGGCATGCCAAAATGACTCAGAGAATCCATGTGAGAATGGAGACTGGAATTTCTGACTTGTAGGGGCTGGGGATCAGATAGTCCAGGATCAGCCAGGTTCTGTGCTATGGTAGCATGTGATCTTAAACAAGTTATTTGTCTCTTTCTTAATCTATAAAATAAGGACAGTACTATCTCTTGCCACAAAGCATTGGGATGACTAAATATATAAATAAATAGTTAAAAGAGTTTCTGTCGTGGATCAGTGGTTAACAAATCCGACTAGGAACCATGAAGTTGCGGGTTCAATCCCTGGCCTTACTCAGTGGGTTAAGGACCCGGCGTTGCCATGAGCTCTGGTGTAGGTTGCAGACGTGGCTTGGATCCCGCGTTGCTGTGGCTGTGGCGAAGGCCGGCAGCTACAGCTCCTGTTAGACCCCTAGCCTGGGAATCTCCATATGCCATGGGTGTGGGCCCAGATAAGGCAAAAAAAAGACCAAAAAAAAAAGTTAAATATATAAGAAATGTATAAAATTCTGAGCATAATGCCTGTCACTTGTTAATTTTATTAATTATTAATATTAATTTCATCAAACACAGAAAGATAACATTGCAGTACTTATACAATAAAGTCCACTGTTTTTTCCCAAGAAAACTATAAGAGAAACAAATCTCAACTATTTGGATTGTAACATCTAGCTTGATTTTGCAGTATCTGTTTTTTTTTTTTCCCCAATCCCTTTTTCTCTCCACACCCTAAAGACAGAATACTTATACTTTGCTTTGAAAACTTGGTTATGTGCTGGGGATATAAGGAAAAAATCATCAGGGTTACAAATAAGTTTTAATGCCCTGGTATGTTTTGAAAAATTGTAATATAATTGCTTATATTTTTCTGATAGGAAAAATATGAAGGTCTTATATTTTTCTAACTGGGGATCTTCTTTGTGCACAAGCCACTCTAAATAAATGATAAAAACGAATACCCTGAAATATAAAAAATTGAACTGTAGAATGAGACTATGAAATTGAATGCAACACATAGGAAATAAGACACAGTATGTGGAGGGCCTTACACATCTGGTAGAATAGAGCAGAGCCTTGAAGTCAAATAAGGAGTAAGGGAAGATGTTTGAAAATAGCCTTAATCCAAGAGAAAAGGGAGATGAATATAGGCACAGTGGTGGGGGAAAGGGGTATTTAAGAGGGTAGTTATTCCAGAGAACGTGCATAGTCTATATATCATGATTCCTTTGTGTCTTTTGCCATAGACGCCTTGTTGGAGGAACTGGAACACTCCACCCTCCAGGAGAGTGATGAATACTCCAGCCCAGCCTCTCCTTCCCTGGATCTTCATTCCAAAAAGGAGAGTGACCTCGCTGAGCCTTCAAAGGTACCTCCTGTTCCGGATGACACAAGTTCCTTTCCGGTAACCTTTTATTTCCTGGGGTAACTTGAAATAGAGATAGTTGAGTGCATTTCTGAAAATTAATTGTATCTCATATAAAATGATGTGAAAAGGGAAGTGTATCTCCAAGAAAGAGAATAAAAATTACTCAGTTATAATTTATTCGTTTATTTGGCCACCCTCGCAGCATACGGAATTTCCCAGGTCAGGGATCAAACCCAAGCTGCAGCAGTGACAATGCTGCATCCTTAATCCACTGAGCCACCAGCGAACACCTCATTGATAACCTAAGGGTTGGAAAGAGGAGAAGAATTGAGAAAATCATCATGGAAGACTAAGGCTTTGAGAACTATTTTTTTTTTTTTTTGGCTTTTTGGGGCTGCACCTGTGGCATATGGAAGTTTAGGGGTTGAATCAGAGCTACGGCTGCTGCCCTATGGCACAGCCACAGCAAAGCCAGATCCAAGTTACAGAAGGTGACCTACACTACAGCTCACAGCAATGCCTTATCCTTAACCCACTGAGTGAGGCCAGGGATCGTACCCGCATCCTCATGGATACTAATTGGATTTGTTTCTGCTGAGCCACAAGGGGAACTCCTTAACTTTTTTATTTTTATTTTTTATTTTTTTTAAAATGAGGTCCCGGCAACGGGCAGAGTATTCCCTAATTCACTTGGAATGATATTCTGGCATTAATGTCTAGGTTTCAGAGATGCATGTTGCAGTTTGACTGGAATGGCACTCTGTAAGGCCATTCACCCGAGCAAGGCCAAGTGGCAGCTCAGACAAATCTGCTCTCGGTGACTTTTTAGGGTCACCACTTTCAAGGTCTTATTTTTTGTGGAATATATTAGTAAATTCAGTTATTAGTATATCCAGAGATGATATGGAACCAGCAAAAACAAACTATACTCATAAAAGGCTGTATATAAAAAACTCCAGAAATTCAATTTATTAACCTCTGGTTAGAATTTATTTTTTTATGATTTTAATTTTTTTCCATTTTGGTTGATTTACAGTGTCCTGTCAGTTTTCTGCTGCACAGCAAGGTGACCCAGTCAGTTTTTTAATTTTATTTTTAATAATGATTTGTATTTTTTCCAATTTCTGGTTGGAATTTAAACTATCAAGTAGATACAGATGCTAGCATCTGCTAATATATGTATTCCTTTCCTATGGATAAGACTACATGCATTTACTTTAGAATTAGAAGGTGGCTTGATGAGAATGGATTAGTGGACGTGGAATTACGTAGATGCTCTTCATACCTGTTATTTTTGAACTAGGATTTTTTTTTTTTTTTTTTTTTTTTTTGCTTTTTAGGGCCACACCCACGGCATATGGAGGTTCCCAGGCTAGGGGTCGAATTGGAGCTACAGCTGCCGGCCTACGCCACAGCCACAGCAATGCCAGATCCAAGCCACGTCTGCGAACTATACCACAGCTCACGGCAACGCCGGATCCTTAACCCACTGAGCAAGGCCAGGGATCGAACCTGCAACCTCATGGTTCCTAGTCGGATTTGTTAACTGCTGCGCCACAACGGGAACTCTGAACTAGGATATTCTGATTCACCCTTGTACACGATACGAAATGACCAGTAGCACAGACTTGAAATTTAAGCCTATGGGTACCTTTTCCCTTTATCTGTTCTTCCTTGCAGCTACATAATAGTTTTAAGGATGCACATTTATCTCTCTGCTAGGGAGCTATTGTCTTTGTTCTCACTGAGATTATAGCCATAGACTCCCTGGCCTCCCTGCAAGTTAGTCTCCAAATAGCAGCCAGGATAATCCTATAAAATTTAAAGCAGATCTTCTCCGATGAATTTGTATCTCATTTGGAGTAAAAGCCACAGTCTTTACACTGACCTTATGGGGTGACCATATGTCTTCATTCACTTGGAAAAGCCCTGGATTTATGCTCATTTTCTTGACATCCTATTATCAACTTTACCTTTTAACCTAGATTTTATATTATTTTTTATGAGTTTTTTTAAAAATTAATATTTGTATTAAAGTAAACCAGCATAGGTTAATAGACCTCCGTTGGGTTCTTCTGGCTTTTCTCATAGTCTCACCTACAAGCATGTAAAATACATGTTCAGGGAACAGAGCTTGTATTTTATTATAGCTGAATCTAAAAGATGACTCATGATAACTTGTCTCTCATTTCCTGATCCTAAGACAAAATCTGACTGACAGCACCCTTTGAAGGATAAAGTGCAGGGTTAAATCTAAAAGCTCAAGCACAGCAGTCTGGGCAGCTAACTCCTCTGCTCTCATGTGGTACAGAAAAGCTTGAGGCTTTTTTTCCCTCCCTGCTTACCGCTGGCTGTGCCACCACTCAGGCCCTGCCTGTGGTCCATGTGGTGGTCTGTGAGATGCCAGGAGCCTCCTCAGGGGCTGAAAGGAAAATGGGAGATTGTGGCCTAACATCATGCAAATTGTGTTTAGGACTTTTTTTGTTTTTGTTTTTGTTTTTTGCTTTTTAGGGCCACACCCACAGCATATGGAGGTTCCCAGGCTAGGGGTCTAACAGGAGCTGTAGCTGCTGGCCTTCGCCACAGCAACACTGGATCCAAGCCGCCTCTGCGACCTACACCACAGTTCACAGCAGTAATGAACCTGACTAGTATCCACAAGGATGCAGATTCGATCCCTGGCCCCACATCAGTAGGTTAAGTATCCTACGTTGCTATGAGCTGTGGTATAGGTTGAAGATGCAGCTTGATCCCGTGTTGCTGTGGCTGTGGTGTCGGCCAGCAGCTAGAGCTCCGATTCAACCCCTAGCCTGGGAACTTCCATATGCAGCAGATGTGGCCCTAAAAAAACAATGTATATCTATATATTTAAGAAGAACGTGGCAGCTGATGACAATTCAATATGTGAAGCTGCGGGAGGTGTGTTTACATGTCATTGTGAAGCCTATCTTTCCACCCGGGTCAAATGACTCTTCTAAATTAATTTTACTCATTTTCAATTCTAAGTTTTCTTGTGCTTGTAAGTAAAGTGAATTGGTGGTGATTAATAAATTGCTTCCTGTTGCAAACCATCAGATAATATCAGATTTATATTAATGCCATCAGAGGCCTCAATTAGAATTTTTGTTAATTCTAAAATGGTTTCATTTTTACATCCAATTCAGAGGATCAACGTAAAGTATTTAGAAGTTCATTCTTCTGTCTAAAATGAAACATCTGATGTTATTAATGCCACTGTAAATTTATTTATTTATTTTTAATTTTTTTTTTTGTTGAAGTATAGTTGATTTACAGTGTTGTGGCAGTTTCTCCTATACAGCAAAGTGACCCAGTCATACATATATATACATTCTTTTTATTATATATTATCTTCCATCGTGTTCTATCACAAGAGTTTAGACATAGTTCCCTGAGCTGCACGGTAGGCTCTCATTGCTTATCCATTCTAAATGTAATAGTTTGCATCTACTAACCCCAAACTCCCAGTCCTTTCCACTCCTTCCCCCTCCCCCTTGGCAACCACAGGTCTACTCTCCACGTCTGTAAGTCTGTTTCTGTTCTGTAGATAGGTTCATCGGTGCCATATTTTAGATTCCACATACAAGTTATATCATATGGCATTTGTCTTTCTCTTTTTGACCTACTTCACTTAGTATGAGAATCTCTAGTTGCATCCACGTTGCCACTGTAAATTTAGCTGAAAAGTTCAATGAGGAGGTAAACTGTTGTTTTAGGAGATGACAATATTACTACACATTTTGGTGGAGCACAGCATTGTGGTAAAGTCGATGTTCTTTCATACTTAAAAGCCTGTGGAGCAGAAATATACTTGGAATTGGTGGTGATATGCACAGAGTGTATGACTATATCCAAATAAGCTGCTCTATTCTACCAATCAAGACAAAAACTGCATTTGTTAAAATTTACAAGTAATATGTTTATGTATATTTATACACAGAGGGTATATATATAGAGCTCATGTACAGAATTTTTGTGGCAGAAGCTGTTGTTGAATCCAAAAATATATTAGCATGACTCTATGTATCTTCTGTCTGCATTGCCTGAGTTTTAGAAATGCCTGAGCCGCTTTTTAAAGTAATCTAAATTTAGGCCACAAAACCTATTGGAAATATTTAATTGAATTATTCAATGAATATAGCATGAAAATTTAGCTTTTGAAGTTTTTAACAAGCTGAAATTATGTGAAACAAAGCTTGCAAAAAGGAAGAAGCTCAGATTTCTCCCTATAAAAGCCAGGGAGGAACTGAACAAATCAAAAGATGAGAGCCCAAATGATTTAATTACTTAACTTGAAAATCATGTTTTGGAAACCTCTTGACTTTGAGGGACCTCCTGATTTTAATGGGTTACATTTATATCCTCCATCAGGATGGGATGAAATTGTGAAGGCCTATGATTTTGTGATATCTATATTTGGCAAAAAGTTAAAAGACATCACAAAAAGAGACAACAGAAGAGCTCTGTCTTATAAAAATGCTATTGAAGAAGGATGCACTAAATGGAGGCAGAAATTCAGCACATTGGAGCTGAAACAGTTACGTATTTTAACATAAAAATAGAATTGAGGATATCTTTCATTTAGCAGATTTTGCTGTCGTCATATAGATTCATCAGCATCTAGAGAGGGAATATTTTTTCAATTAAAAATATTATGATCTATGGAGAAGCGGCAGTTAAAAGTGTCAACAGTTTCAACTATATTAACCATAAAATACAGCTTTGCAGAAGACTGCAATTTCATAAAAAATATGAAAATAAATAAGATAAAAATAAGAGCATATTGGAAAAAAAAGACACTTCAGAAAAATTTTTACATCATAATGTTAAAGACAACAATGGCTAAGTAACCAATTAAGGTATGTGTATAGATACGTTGCAAGAAAATTATTTACTTGTGCTATTTTATTTTATTTTTTTATTTTAATTTATTTTGTCTTTTTGCCTTTTTTAGGGCTGCACTAGCGGCATATGGAGGTTCCCAGTCTAGGGGTCTAACAGGAGCTGTAGCTGCCGACCTTCACCACAGCCACAGCAATGTGGGATCCGAGCCGCGTCTGCAACCTTCACCACAGCTCATGGCAACACCGGATCCTTAACCCACTGAGCGAGGCCAGGGATCAAACCCACAACCTCACGGTTCCTAGTTGGATTCATTAACCACTGAGCCATGACAGGAACTCCTATTTTATTTTATTTTTTGGCCGTGCTTACAGTATGTGGAAATTCCTGGGCCAGGGATCGAACCCACACCATAGCTGCGACCTGAGCTACTTCAATGACAATGCTAGATCCAAAACCACTGAGCCACAGAGGAAGTCTACTTGTGCTATTTTTAAATGTTCAAAAAGGAGTTCCCATGTGGCTCAGTGGGTTAAGAACCCAGCTAGTATTTAGAAGGATGTGGTTTCGATCCCTGACCTCACTCAGTGGGTTAAAAATCCAGTGTTGCCATGAGCTCTGGTGTAGGTCACAGACGTGGCTCAGAGCTGGCATTGTTGGGGTTATGGCATAGGTCAGCAGCTGTAGCTCCCATTCCACTACTAGCCTGAGAAATTCCATATGCTTCCTGCTGGGCCATAAAATAAATAAAGAAAGAAAGAAAATAAAAATAGTCTAGAAAACTTCAATTTGAATAGGATTATTTTATAGGTCTACCAATATAATACAATAAAAATTTTTGTCAATAAATAAATAGCTCAAAAATTAAAGTAATATTAATTATTTTTAATACCCTCTTTCACTCCTAAAGGTCTACTTCCAATTTGAATACTAAATTGTATAGTCACCTCCCTGTGTATTTGGCCCTTTGTACTCCTTGCCCCTGTCTAACTGGTTCACTCTGCTCGTATCACACTGGCCTCCTTCCTGTTTCATAGATGCTCTGGGTGCTGTCTACCTGGACAATATTACCCATGATAACTGCATACTTTCCTCACTTCCCATAAGTCTTTGCTCAAGTGTCTTTTCTCAGTGAGTCCTTCCCCAACCAGTGTGTTTATAAATGCCATCCCTCCCCAATTTCTTATCTCCCACCCCTCATTAATTTGTATGAATTATTATTATTTTGGTCTTTTTGCCTTTTCTAGGGCTGCATCCATGGCATATGGAGGTTCCCAGGCTAGGGATCTAATCTGAGCTGTAGCCGCCAGCCTATGCCACAGCCACACAGCATCTGAGCCGCATCTGCAACCTACACCACAGCTCACGGCAACCTCAGATCCTTAACCCACTGAACGAGGCCAGGGATCGAACACGCAACCTCATGGTTCCTGGTCGGATTCGTTAACCACTGAACCACGCTGGGAACTCCATGTATGAATTATATTTTTGATATAGTCATTTTGTTTGTGATCTGTTTCTCACCATCATAATGTAAGGCTCAGGAACAATTTTTTGTCCCTCTGTTTTGTTTCAGTTTTTGACTGCTGTATCCCCGGCCCTGTCACATGACAGGCACTCAATAAATATTTGTTCATGAAATAAAATGAACTACTGGCCAAGTATACTTTAGAGTCACTCATTATTTCTTTTGGTATGGTAAATTTAATCGTGGTATAGTCTTCCCCAGACATCATCCTGTGTAGTTAGAGGCCTTGCTTTGACTCATTTTGTTTGTTTTGTGGTTCCTTTCTGATTAAGATGACTTCTCTGTATCAGCGCTTTTTCTTTTTCTTCTTTTCCTTCTTTTTAGGCCCAGTCATATGTGTGGCATACGCAAGTTCCCAGGCTAGGGGTCGAATCGGAGCGGCAGCTGTGGCTTACACCACAGCCACAGCAATGCCAGAGCTGAGCCTCTTCTGTGACCCCATAGCTCATGGCACATCGGATCCTTAACCCACTGAGTGGGGCCGGGGATCGAACCCGCATCCTCATGGCTACTAGTTGGGTTTGCTGAGCCACAACGGCAACACCTATGTCGTGCTTTTAAGGCAGGGTGGGGGACACCATGTTTGTTCACTTGCCAGCTACTGCACTTAGGATTCAGCTTTTCTCTGTGGAGTGGCCGGCGCTCCTCTGCCTTGTGAAAGGAGATTTCAGATATGCTAGTTATCAGTCTCCTTTAGAAGCTAAAAACCTCCTCCAGCTCAGGGTGTAGATAAAGACCAATATCCCAATAACAGAAATTCATTCTTTGTTCTTCTCTGTCACTTATGTGTTTCAGGTGCAGCTCGTGTATACCACCAACATACAGGAGCCCAACGTCTACAGGTATTTTTTTTAATAGTTAAAAATTGAAGTTATTAGGTAATTGTTATCAATCTGTGTTTGGACCATGATTTGCTTTGCAAATGTTTATTATTAGACCTCCTACCACCTTCCTCCTTGTTGCATCGTCTGTGAGCAGAGGTGGAATTCTGCCCAGCTGACTTGGCAGTTTCTTAAGGGGCCTGGCTTCTAGGCAGGTTGTCCGGGGTGGTGGGCTTTGCTATTTCCTTTACCACCTCAAAAAGTATAAATAGTCCAAGTCACCACGGTTGTTTTGGGCCGGCTATTCCAGATACCATGCTCCAGTTCACAAAAGAGAAAACACCTAAAGAAATTTCAGTAAAATTCCAACAAAGTCAGAGCTAGGATCAGGGGTGAATTAAGACAGTGGATTTCCACAGCAGACTAATGAATATATACTTCTTTCCACAATTGCTCACAATTTATTTAGTGGTGACGAAATTTTTATTTTCTTTTTCCTCGACACCAGTGGCATATGGAAATTTCCAGGTCGGGGGCTGAATCTAATCCAGAGCTATGACCTATGCTATAGCTGCAGCAACACTAATTCTTAACCCACTGCACTGGGCCGGGGATGGAACTCACACCTCCACAGAGACAAGCTGTATCATTAACCCACTTTGCCACAGCAGGAACTCCAAGGGATTTCTTTTTATTTTTTAAAATTTTATTTATTTATTTATTTATTTATTTATTTATTTATTTATTTATATTTTTTTAGGGCCTCACCTGCAGCATATGGAAGTTCTCAGGCTAGGGGTCCACTTGGAGCTGCAGCTGCTGGTCTACACCACAGCCACAAGGTGGGATCCAAACCACATCTGCGACCTACAGCACAGATCATGGCAACACTGGATCCTTTAACCCATTAAATGAGGCCAGGGATCAAACCCGCATCCTCATGGATACTTGTCAGATTCTTAACCCGCTGAGCTACAATGGGAACTCTTGGATTCTTTTTTAATAAAAGCTACATATTGAAACAGATCCACTTACTAAATTATTTCTTCTGGCTAAAGCTGAATTGACAGTCTAAAAAAAATTGTTCTCCAGTTATAGCTTGAAATTTTAAAAGTCTTACAACATTCTGGGAAGCAAATTAAAGAGCTTACTATGTAGATAATAAAGGTTTATGTCTGGTGAAGAGTACTATACCACATTTTATTTGGTTTCAGAATTGCACCAGCAGTGCACACGTGGCACAGAAACAAGGGAAGGATGTGTGTTATCAAACAGTCTTTTTTATAACTCCCTACCTTAGGGCACTTTCTTCCTTTTCTCCATTTTTTGGGGGCTTTTTAGGACTGCACTCTCGGCATATGGAGGTTCCCAGGCTAGGGGTCCAAACAGAGCTATAGCTGCCGGCCTACACCACAGCCACAGCAACGCAGGATCCGAGCTGTGTCTGTGACCTACACCACAGGTCACGGCAACACTGGATCCTTAACCCACTGAGCGAGGCCAGGGATCGAACCTGAACCCTCGTGGTTCCTACTCAGACTCATTTCCGCTGCGCCACGAAGAGAACTCCAAGGCACTTTCTCCTTTGATGGGACTGAAGCCTGTTTACTAATGCGTGAAGCCAGTTTACTAATGCATACTGCCAGTTTATTCCAGTTTTAGGAAGCTGCATATGGGTATGCCTCCAAGGCCTTCCTATCTCTTCTCCTCATAAAAAAGATGAAGACAAAGCAAAACAACAAAACAGTGCCTGGTGCACAAAAGGCTCTCAGAAAATCTTTGATTTCTTAAAACTGAGGAAACCAAGAATTTAATAGAAATGCTAATAAACACAGGGCTGTATTATATGAAAACCAGCCCAACCCACAAGCCATTTTCCTGTACCTCTGGCACTGTGATCAGTTGATGGCATGCGATACTGACTTACTGACACCTTCTCCTCTGTGGTGCAAATCTTTGGTCTATTTCTCACCAGCCCCCTTTCTCCCTCGTTCACTCTGCTCTGTATTACAGGGGAGCTGACTCCTGGAGACTGGGTTTTCCAGGCTCCAGGGTTTGTTGGCTCTCGCTGGCTCCTATCAATGGGAGACACTATAGAGAGACTGGAGGGTGAAAGGCGGGGAAATTTAGGGCACAGCACCCCTGTTCTCTCTCTTTCCACAGTGTCTCTGTCAGCAGGAATGCCTCTGCTACGGCTTCATTTGTAGAAAAGCAGGTCTGCTGCGGTTCCAATTTATGCTTGTTAACCTGGGCTCCCGGACTCTGGGAACTCTGCCTCTTTGCTCGGTCCCTTCGGCCTAGTGACTTCCTGCTGTAGCTCTGTAGCTAAGCTATGGGTTCCCTCAGTGTTTTCTGTTTGCTTCTTAGCTCTCCCATCACCTGTGTAATCGAATTTCTGGATTAGGTTCTTTCTGTTTACCCCCAGTATTTGTATTTCCTGGGAGGACCTCCATGGATATACTTACCGTGACTGAGTGACACTTACTGCATAGATCTGTGTGGGAGAGTGATATGAGATCCAGGTGACTTAGTAAATATGTAACAGGCTGATACAAATCTGAGGCTGGTATCATTCAGAACCCACAAGGCTCGCATGTAACAGATAGAGCTTGAGACGCAGAAACAAAGATTCTTGCGTTCTGTTTCCACTATTTCATCTGGCTTGCTTAAATTTAACCAAACATTGCTTTCAACCATGAAAATCTTTTCAATACCAGTTGTGAACATAGTGATGTAATAGTATTTAGAAATGGGCCTTTTACAGAAACGTAATTTTGTTAAAGAGTTGGGGGGAATTATTTCATAAAAATATTGCAGAGGAAAGAATGCGGAAAAAAATGAAGCCCCTCACTTGAGAAGTCTGGATTCTTTTACATGCATCTGTTGTATTCGTATTATTAAAGTCTCTGAGTAATGAAGCTGTCGCTGATGGCATTTCTGAGCACACTTACCATCTTCAAGAGGCTGGGGGACAAATCAAAGAGGTTCTGACTTGAGGTTTCTCTCTTCTCAGCAAAACCTCCTGTCATGATGTAATCATCAACTCTTCAAGGTCTCTCAGTTAGTATTACAGTTGGAGTTCCTGTCGTGGCCCAGCAGAAACGAATCTGACTAGTATCCATGAGGGCGCAGGTTCGATCCCTGGCCTCTCTCCATGGGTCAGGGCTCCGGTGTTGCTGTGAGCTGTGGTGTTGGTCACAGATGCGGCTTGGATCCCACGTTGCTGTGGCTGTGGTGTAGGCCGGCAGCTGTAGCTCTGATCGACCCTGGGCCTGGGAATCTCCATATGCCAGGGGTGTGCAGGGAAAAAGAAAAAAAAGAAACTACATACAGCGGGCACTGGGGCATAGCACGGTCCTGCTGCTTTTGTATTTCTAAGGCACACTCCTATGCTAGCAATTACTAAAGGATCGTGACTGGAAGAGCTGTGACAGAGAGCCCCTCTGCACTTTGCTGGAAATGCCCAAGGACTAAATCAATCACTATCATACCTGACCATTTTTGTTCTTAAATTCTCCCTCCGGAAAACAGACAAACAAACAAACAACCCCCCCGCCCCCAATCAGACTTTGGTCTGGCAGGAGGCCATGTTGTACCTAAAAGATAAAATCTTTTAAGAGGGGAAAATATCCACTTTCCTCCTACATGTCTCTTGTTAAATAGTCAAATGGAAGCGAGTCAGTAGCAGGCCATGTGGTACCCAAGAGGCAGTGTTTTTTTTGGCTGTCCCACAGCATATGGAGTTCCTGGAACATGGATCAGGCGATTAGCTCTGAGCCACAGCTGTGACTTAACCCACTGTGCTAGGCCGGGGATTGAACCTGCATCCCCAGTGCTCCAGAGACACTGCCAATCCTGTTGCACTGCAGCGGGAACTCGACAGTCTTTTTTCTTAAAAGATGAATATATCCATCCCCCTTTTCCCTTTTCCCTAATTAATAAATACGTAGAAATACGTAGTGAGCCTTTGTCATCATTTTAAAGAATATATTTAATGAAAGATAGAACATTTGGTTTTATTTGTGTGTGTGTGTGTGTGTGTGAGAGAGAGAGAGAGAGAGAGAGAGAGAGAGAGAGAGAGAGACAGTTTGATGGGTTGTTAGCCAAACTCCTTGATTAATACCGATTACAGACTTTACTATAGAGTCAGTTACCTATATGACCCAGTGATCCACTTCCCAAATGTTCCCTATGGAAATGATTGGTTTAATAAATTATAGCATATTATGTACTTGGAAATGAGCCTTTATACCTCATTTTATTTTACTTTTTTGCATTTTTTTTTTTTTAGAGCTTCACCTGTGACGTATGGAAGTTCCCAGGCTAGGGGTCCATTCGGAGCTGCAGCTGCCAGCCTATGCTGCAGCTGCTGCAATGCCATCCTAGCCATGTGTTCAACCTACACCACATCTTATGGCAACTCCAGATCTTTAATCCACTAAGCAAGGCCAGGGATGGACTCCATGTCCTCACGGGTACTAGTCAGGTTTGTTACTGCTGAGCCACAACAGGAACTCCTATATCTCGTTTTAGAAGACAGTTTAGTGATAGAGAGCACAAGCTTCACAGGTTATAGGACCGAATTGTTATCTACCATTTGTATTGGGTAGAGCAAAAGGGATTTTGATGTTGCTTTTTTTGCTGTTTTTTTTTCACCTTGACGTGGGATCTTATTTCCCAGACCAGGAATCAAATCTAGGCAGCAGCAGTGGAGGTGCTGAGTCCGAACCTCTAGTCCACCAGGAGCAAAGTTTTTTTGTTTTTTGTTTTTGGCTTTTAATATGGAAGATTCCAGGCTGGGGTTGAATCAGAGCAGAGCCGCTGCGCTCCGCCACTGCCACAGGGATACGTGTCGGGTTCGTTAAGAGCTGAGCCATGACGGGAACTCCACACCTTTCAATAACGTTTATAAGGATTTTCTCTTTTTTGTTAATATGGTGAATTATAATAATCCTTTTCATAATGTGAACTATTCTGGGATGAATGGTATACACACTCCCTAGCCATGATGTTTTTTTAACATACTTCTGCTATTTTTATAAAAGCTTCTCCTCTCTCTCTGTCATACACACACACACACACACACACACACACACACACACAGCCACACACACACACACAATGCTCTCTCTTTGTCTGGCTTTAATATCAAGTTTCTTTGATTTCATTGAACTTATTGGGTGACTTTTCTATATTTTTCTATGTACTTGGAAATTTATACAATACTTCCCCCAAACAGTTTTTAAATTTTTTTTTGTTTCATTGATTTATGCTTTTACTCCTTCTATTTAATTATTTTAGTTTTTTATTGTTTGAGTTTTTTGAGTTGGCTATTTTGCTTCTGGTCTTTTTTATTTTTCAACATTGCCCCTAAAAATATTTATTGATTTAGTCTTTTTGCCTTATCTAGGGCCACACCCATGGCACATGGAGGTTCCCAGGCTAGGGGTCTAACAGGAGCTATAGCTGTCAGCCTTCACCACAGCCACAGTAACACGGGATCCGAGCCGCATCTGCAACCTACACCACAGCTCATGGCAATGCCGATCCTTAACCCACTGAGCAAGGCCAGGGATCAAACCCACAACGTCATCGTTCCCAGTTGGAGTCTTTAACCACTGAGCCACGACGGGAACTCCTATATTTTTCTTTCAATAACATTTTGCTTTCAGCTCTGAAGAGCACGTATGCTTTTGTGGCTATTTCTAAATAGTTTGAAAAATTTTTTTTCTTTTTCCCAAGAATGATTTAAAAGTGCTTTATTTTTTCCAAAGTATACAGAATATGGTTTGTGTAATTTACTTCTTAGAATGTATTAAACTTTATTCTGTGTCCTCATCCATGGTTAATTTTCCTGACTGTACAAGTATTTGAATAAAATCTGTTTTCTGTTTCTTGGTTCCAAGCTTTTATTTATCAATAATTTATTCATAATTATGTCTATATAAAACCAACATCATATACATTATCTACACTCTAACAGTGTTCTGTAAACTTTCTCTAAATATTTTAGGCTTTGTGGACCAAAAGCTCTCCGTCACAACTAGCTACTTCTGTAAGAAAGCGGCTATAGACAGTGTGTCAGTGAATGGGTGTGGGCTACGTTTGGTGTGCCACCGTCTGCTCTCTATTTATTTTTATATATTATATACATACTATATATTAAAATATAAAAATACATGTAACAGATTTATTTTTGTCTTTCACTTGACAATAATTGAAAGAAGATAAAATGCTTTACAATTTTTTTTTTCTTTTTAGGGCGGCACCTGTGCTTATGGAAGTTCTCAGGTTAGGGGTTGAATCAGAGCTGCAGCTGCAGGCCTGTGCCACAGCCACAGCAACGCCAGATCCAAGATGTGTCTGCTACCTATGTTGCAGCTTGCGGCAGTGCATGATCCTCAACCCACAGAGTGAGACCAGGGATCGAACCTGTATCCTCACTGACACTATGATTCTTAACCTGCTGAGCCACAAGGGGAACTCCTGCAATTAAAAAAAAAAAAAGAATGCTGTTAAAATAAAAAGCGCATGGTCTTAATGCCCTTTTCACATTTTGCTTTGCTCCTGGTTGTTGGGGGAGAAAGGCCACCCAGCTGTGTGTCCAGTACTTTCTTCATGCACTTGAGAACAGTAGTCAGTTTTTGAGCCGACCCGAGGGAGATGTGGAGACAAAGGCAAAGAGAACATGATTAGTACCTATTTTTAAAAAATGCTCTCTGTCTCTAGTTATAGTCATGCTGAAGGGCTTAATAGCTAAAACTGCATTTTCTGTTATTTTATGTGTTGGCCTAACGCTGACTTGAGTTTTGATGTTAGTCTGATTTTTGGTTTTCTCCCCACAGTGAGGTCCAAGAGGCAAAGGAATCACCACCACCTCCTAAAACCTCAGCAGCCGCTCAGTTGGATGAGCTCATGGCCCACCTGTGTGACATGCAGACCCAGGTGAGCACAGTCCCTGTGATACCACCTGCAGGGTCGGTCTCTGGAACTCCGCTCTGCATTCCTCCTTTAGGAGCACTTCTAAGTCGTCATTCATTTTCCCAGACTAAATTTAATTCAGGGGATGAACTCAGCTTTGCACTATGTGTTATGTGGACACAAGAGACACTATCATCCAGGTTCTGATCTCAGGGACCTTGGAGTGTGCTGGATAAAACGAGGCCTGAGACTGTGACACTTATGGAATAAAGACAGAATTTTTTTTTTTTTTTTTGCCACTACAGCTGGCTGTTAAAGAGACCCCCCAGGTGCGATGGGGGTGGGTCTGTGGGCAAGCTGGGGGCAGAGCAAGGGGGAGCAAAATGTGCTTTGCATGTAAGAAGGTTGAAGGGTCCTTAGTTCATACTAAAATCACCTCTGCTCCCTTGTTCTAGTCTCCAGAGCATGGGTGGCAAGCTCCCTGGCCTGGCTAGGGATGGAAGTCCCATAAATGGACTTAAGAAATTGTGAATGGAGTTATCATCTAGAATTCTTAAGGTAGAGAAATCCAGCTGTTCTGAATTGGTTGGGGGATTTGATACACCTACATGAAATACCTCTGAAATAATTTCAAGGCAGTATATCAAAATGTGTGTGATTGGGAAGGTAAGAAGCTTATCTTTGTGGCTCACCTTTGGATTCCCAAGGCCCAGCACAGTTCCTGATACACTGTGAATAATACATACATTTTTTTTTTAGGGCCACGCCTGTGGCATATGGAAGTTCCCAGGCTAGGGGTCCAATCAGAGCTACAGAGCTGCCGGCCTACACCACAGCCACAGGAACACCAGATCCAAGTCGTGTCTGTGACCTACACCACAGCTCATGGCAATGCCGATCTTTAATGTACCGAGAGGGGCAGGGGATCGAACTGTCTTCATGGATACTAGTTGGATTTGTTTCCCCTGTGCCACAAGGAGAACTGAATAATACATACTTATTGGACAAATGTATAACCATTTAAACAAGTTTTCTTTAATGTCTGCAATAAAGCTGGGTGCATGCCTCATTGCTCTGGACATTTGAAAATACTAGAAAAAAAATCTACATTAGGACTTTGAATGGTGTGGGCTTTTTTTTTAATTCATTAAGTGCATATCTTGGTATATTTACAGGTTTTAAAACATCTGGTTATTTTTTTAATACATTGTGCAAAATTCAGAAATACAAAAGTTTAGAGTAGACTGTTTCCAGCAGACTGTTTCCAGCCACCCAGTTCTGCCCCCTGGAGGTAGTCAGTATTTCCTATTTTTTATATATCCTTTCAAAAGTATTCTGGAATATGCCAGCAGGGAGATATAGATGTAAATGCATGTGTAGATATTGAGACATTATTGTGTTTTTACTTAGTTACTTCTACTTACTATTGGTACCCTTTCAGGCCTTTTAGATATTAACCTTTTGAACTCTAATCTCTTCAACATTAACTAACATTTTATAATAGAAGAGGAAGGAACTGTCATATGATAAGTTTCTTGAAGGGAAATGAGCGTTTTGGATTAGTGAGATAACGTGAGGTCAATTCTAGGCAGCAGAAAGAGGATAAGCAGTGGCCTGAAGACAGATAGTAACATATCACATCCAGGAGACTGCAGGGAGCTGGGCAGGCTTTAAACAATGGAGGCTTTTTAACTGAGTACTAAAAGAGGAAATTGGAAAGGTAAAATGAGGGCAGCGGATGGGAGCTTTTGTCTGACGCTGCAAATTCAGTGCTGGAGGCAGTGGAGGGTCCTGGCAGTTCTCTGATCAGGAAGTTTTAATAAAGAGATGGTCTCAGCAGCCCAGTTGGGAAGGAGTTGAGAGATGGAATCAGGATGAGAGTTGACAAAGGACACCCTGGGCAACTGTTTTGTAATTTGAGGTTTCTCCTTTGAGTGTTTCATGATCGACATTTTAGAGTTTTGCTTTAGTAAATCTAATCGTTCAGCAAGTCGATCTCACCATTTCTCACCACCTTCTCCACTAACACTGGTCCGAGTCATTTCTCTTTTGAGCTGTGAGACTAGTCTCCTGCCTAACTAGTACCTCCAATTCCGCTCTTGCTTGTCTACACCCAGTTCCTCACCCAGCTACCACAGGGATCCTGTAAATCAGATTCTGGTAAGTCTCTCAAGGTTTTGTTGCTGGAACTCGGCTTCTTCTGGTAAGTGCCAAATAGAAACTTGGAGACAGAGTTTTGGGCGAAGGAGAAAAAAACAGCTTTATCGCTTTGCCAGGCAAAGCAGGGTAAGGTCTTAAAGACTGTGCCCTCCTTAGGAGAGACTGGGAGTTGGTTTTATAGTTTTGGGAGTGAAAAATAAGGCTGCAGGGTAGAGGCAAGCTTGCATTGTTTTCAAAGCCGGTGTTCAGTGGTCTGGTGGTCTTCTTTTTGGAATAAAGAATGCTTCATTAACATCTTCCATTTGTTGGGGGTTTTAGTTCTACAGAAGAACGCACAGATATTATCTAAAAAAAGCGTATATATACATGAGACTGAGTCACTTTGCTATACAGCAGAAATTGAGAGAACATTATAAGTCAGCTGTAATAAAAAAAATTAAAAAAAAGAAGCTACTGTTATCTACATTCCTTGAGGAGGAACCAGGACTCTGCCCTAAAGCTGCACTTGTCTCTTGACTGCTCCTCCCTGGTCTTTGCAGTCCCTCCCTTCCCTGATTAGCAACTGTTTGAACCTGCCCTTTGGAACTCTGGGAAGGTCATGGAGGCTGAAGTTTATTCACTAAAAACAAGAAATGTGGGACACAGAAAGGCTCGTGTGCCCAGGAGCCGCACAGGGCCCTGCTCGGTTTCAGTTTTATTGCTCTTGGAATGAAACAAAGCTTTTACCAAGAGGGTCCTATGTGATCTTTGCCTCTATCTCCATCGTTTTCTCCTGCCTCACTCCTTCTGCTCTAGGCCAACTGATCTTTTTTACTTTTCTTTTAATGAACCAAACTGTCTCCTTCCTCTGGGCCTTCCTTCTTTCTGGAATGCTTTTCCCACAAATACCAACATTTCTGGGTCTCCCACTGTATCACAGATATCTGCTAAAATATCACCTCCTTGGAGGGCCTTCTCTGATCACCTTCACCTAGATCAATTCTTCCTCACCATCCCATCTGTCATTTGTCTTGATGTATAACTTATGTTTTATCTCCACCTGCCATTACACCATATGTTCACTTAACGGTATATTATCTATCACCCAGAGAATGCAGACTCCATGAGGGCAGACACTGGATTGTCTTGTACATTGCTATGTACCAGGAGCCTGGAGCCACAGTTGGCATAAACCAGGTTCCCAATAAGCACTGCAAAATAAATGAATAAAAAGAAGATAAAATTAATTCTTGACCTGTGGTCATCATAAGAGCGAGAAGAGGTATCATCTTCATACATTCAATTTCCTTTGGTCAGAAAAGATTTACGAACAGAGGAATATTAGTCAGATTTCATCCTCGTCTGAGGAATTTAGCATGAAAGGGAGATGAAAGCATGTTTATTGGTATTATAATGTTAGAGTCTTTCAAGACCTTGGAGGAAGGTTAGGAAAAGGCCAAGGGATCGTGCAGAGGATGCCACTGAGGGTGAGTGTACATGAGGATGATTCTCTTTATGGTTCTCTTCTTGATACAGGTTTCAGTGAAAGCAGATGGTGGCAAGAAAGACTTACCAGAAAAGCAGGATCCCAAGGCCTCCCTGGACTTGATGTTGGGGGGTTTGGAGCAGGAACTGCAGGACCTTGGAATTGCCACGGTACCCAAGGGCCATTGTGCTTCCTGCCAGAAACCTATTGCTGGAAAGGTGGGATGGTCCAAGATGTTGAACCTTCAGCCGTCTATGTCCGTGTGTATGTCCATCTCCATCACGCCGAGGATTGTTCTTTCTCCTTCTATTCAAAGATGTTTTAGTAATGGTTAATAATTACTGATCCCGTCAGGCATAGAACTAAGCGCTTTACAAGGATCCCTTTATTTAATGGTCACATTAGCCCTTCAGTGGTCACAAGCCCACTGTAAAGATGAGGAAACTGAGGGCTTAAGGTTGTTAACTGACATGTCCAAGGTCAGTTAGCTCTTAACCATTTTTCTATACTGCCTTTACCGAGATGTCCTTCCTCACCACTTCCTCTGTTTTAAACATTCTCAGTCTAAATCGATTATGATTTTTAGCTGTACTCAGTTCCACGTCATGGCCAGAAACCCCTGCTCCGGCATCTTCCTTCACCAAAACCGTAATAAAGAGCCTTGAGACCTGACTTTGCATGGGGTGTGAGATGAGGTGTTCAGATCAGAGAAGTAAAAATTGTCACTGGCCTTCTTCTTTTCTGGGTACCCTTCCCACGCCAAGGCTGTAGCTCTCTCTTATCCATCACTGCTGTGCTCTATTTTTGTTTCCTCCATCCTCTGGGGCAATGGAGTGGAAAGGAACACTGGTAGGCTTTTATCAGTGTGATCAGTCAGGAAAGTGGGCAGCATTTTATTATCCACAAAGCACGGACCACAGACCCCCTGGGTGGAACCTAGGTCTAGGATTCAGTGTTGTGTCACTCCAGGCGGTGTCGTGTACATGGAACACTGTTGGCAGAGCACCCCCCTGAGTTGTGTACCCTGTGGATCCTGGAGCACCGACGGGGCCCCCATGCCCGGCTTTGTCTCATTCTCCAGGTGATCCATGCTCTAGGGCAAGCGTGGCATCCAGAGCACTTCGTCTGCACCCACTGCAAAGAAGAGATTGGCTCCAGTCCCTTCTTTGAGCGGACTGGCCTGGCTTACTGCCCCAAGGACTACCACCACCTTTTTTCTCCACGCTGTGCTTACTGCGCTGCTCCTATCCTGGATGTAAGTAAACCTCCTTCCCCCTGCTTTCCTCTAGCTTTACTCGCTCAGGAGCATGTTTTACAGCTCTGCAACATTCTAATCTCTCTCTCTCTGGGTTTCTTTTCCAGAAAGTACTGACGGCCATGAACCAAACCTGGCACCCAGAGCACTTCTTCTGCGCTCACTGTGGAGAGGTGTTTGGTGCAGAAGGTAGGCCCGCGGTAGTGACAAGAAGACCAGCAGAGCTTTTCGTTGATCTGCTATGTTAGTTCTGGTTCCTGCCACTACCATCCAAGTCCCCATTTAAGTACCAAATGCATCTCTCCCTACCTTTTTACAGCATGGATACATTTTGTTTAAACTGTCTTTTTTAAACCAAAGAAATATAAATGCCTAGTTTAAAAATGCAAATATTGTAGTTCCTGTCATAGTACCCTGGGTTAAGAATCTGACTGCAGTGGCTCAAGTCGATGCAGAGTCATGAGTTCGATTCCCCGGCCCGGGCCAATAGACTCAAGGATATGGTGTTACTGCAGCTGACACACAGGTTGCAGCTGTGGCTCGGATTCAATCCCTGGCCTGGTAACTTCCATATGCCATGGGGCGGGGAGTGAGGGGCTAGCCATAATGTTTTTTTTTTTAAATGCAAGTATTACTTCAAGGGCAATATTAAAATAGAACAGTCCTTTGCTTTTCCTTTCTCTACCCACAAATCCAGTTCTCTAAATTTTTTTAGCTTCTTCTATTTTTACTTGTGTATTTTAAATAATGTATTACTGTATATAGATTTTCCCCTCCAACTTTAACCTCTATCTACCAGGGAAGTTAAGAATTTAGAAATGTTATTACTACCCCGCTACCCCCAACATAATTCCCCTCCTCCCAGTTATAATTAGGTCATAATTATAGGTCAGATCAGTATTCCATGTGTACATGGTGATAATCATGTAAATATTGCTTGGAGCTGAGCTATGTAACAAACTGTGATGTGACAGAGCATGGATTTTGGAGTTATACTATCTGGTTCAAACCTGTGTTAGTTATTAGCTGTATGATGTTGTTGAAGTCATTTAACCATTTTGTAACTCACCAACTCACTCTCTTCATGAGTCAAATGGGCCAAGTAATAATGTTTGCCTTATAGGTTCGTTATGAGGATATTAAGAGACGATACCAGTGTAGTGTTTAAAACAGTGCCTGACATATGGTGATGGTGATTATTATTATAGTGTCCTTTTCATATACGTTTTCTCTTTTTTTTTCTGTCTTTTTAGGGCCACACCTGCGGCCTATGGAAGTTCCCAGGCTAGGGGTCCAAACAGAGTTGTAGCCCCCAGCCTACGCCACAGCCACTGCTACGTGGGATCTGAGTTGCACCTGCGACCTACACCACAGCTCATGGCAATGCCAGATCCTTAACCGACTAAGCGAGGCCAGGGATTAAACCTGCGTCCTCATGGGTGCTAGTCGGATTCATTAACTGCTGAGCCATGATGGAAACTCCCTAAATTGCTTTTTTCTTGAATTAATATTTGGATCTTTTTTTCATTGGCTTTGTTTTCATTGTTCTGATCGTTACTTTATCTGATGAGCTGTGGAGTCTTTTTCAAAATGGTCAACCACATCTGATAATGGGTTAGTTCCATTTTTTTTTGTTTTCTTTTTTTTCTTAAAGACATCTATCCAGGAGACTTTTATCCTCTGATCCAGCCTGAAAGGGTTTCTCCTCAGGTCTGCTGAGAAGCAGTTATTCTGGGTCATTTTCTGGGGAATTCCTTTTACTATATTCCTCTTTGGATTCCTCTGTCTTTTGATACGTGTGACTACCTGTGTTTTGGTGGAGTACATCCTCCAATAGCTCTCAAGAAAGAATAAATAGGAGGTAAAAGTTTTGAACCTTGAATATCTGAAAGTATTTTGTCTGTTTTAAGTTGCCTAGGCATAGAATTCTAGGTGGAGACTATTTTCGCCATCATTCTGAAGGCATTGCTTCACCGTCTTCTAGCTTCCATTGTTGAGAAGTTTTTTTTTTAATTAATATTTTGTTCTTATTTTTGATCCTTTCTATGTGACCTGTTTTTCCTCTTTTGTAAGATTTTTTTACCTTCTGTTTTCTGAATTGTCTCGATTTTTTTCTGACTTCTTTTTATGTTTCTTTTGAACAAATATGACTCGCGTGAAATCTGAAAGCTTCCTTATTTTTTTCATTTCCTCTTTTTTTAGAATTAACTTAGTGGGGAAAGTTTACTTCTAAATAAAATTGGGGCAGTCCCGTGTCTCTCTCTCTCTCACCTTTTTTTTTTAGGACTGCACTCGTGGCATATGGAAGTTCCCAAACTAGGGGTCAAATTGGAGCTGTAGCTGCCGGCCTACACCACAGTCACAGCAACACAGGATCCGAGCCACATCTTGCAACCCACCACAGTTCATGGCAACACCAGATCCTTAACCCACTGAGGAAGGCCAGGGATCGAACCTGTGTCCTCGTGGATACTAGTCGGGTTCCTTACTGCTGAGCCATGATGGGAACTCCCCATGTCTCTTTTGATTATTCTTAATAAACTCTTCTAAATAGAAAATCAAGTTAAGACTCGAAACACAATGCTAAGTCCTTAGGTAATTCAGTCGGTGTTAATAACTGAAGCTAACAACTTATTTAAAGTGATAGCTACTCTCTCCTAGGTGGGGCCTTTAAGCTGCAAAAGGCCAGGAAGGGGTGTTACAGCCCTTTCATTGGCCTTTCTTGCCTTTGACACCTAACACCCTCACATGCATTGCTAATTTTGATAGCTGGCCCCTCCAGTGTTGAAACCAGGGTGGAAGACAGGAAAGTTCTAACTTGTCTAATTTGCTTCCTGCTTTCTGTCCTGGCAGATATTTAACCCTGACTTTCTTTCTACTTGGCTGCTTTTGTGGATTCAGTACAGATCCAGTTACAAACTCTTGATGGCCCTTTCCACATCTTGGCTGGCTCTTCCCCCCAGCACCTGGATCTTGGAGGATCCATTCCACGCAGACTCTTTTCTACACTGTTCCCTTCTGGTGATGGCTTAGAAATGATTGTAATTGTTCTATATTATCTCCTTGACGCAGGCTTTTGGACCATGGGAAACTTGCGTATTTCTCTTGTATTCAGTGGGACTGCTATTAATTGCAGGTGCATCTGCCATAGGCTCCTTCAGCCAGACTCTCACTGAGGGACTTTTTTTTTCCAGGGATGAAGTGAATACCACCTACTATATCCCACTAATGGCAGGGGAAACTTATTTACCTCTCTGAAAGTTCCTATTGTCTTTTTATTTTTTACTTTTTTGTCTTTTTAGGGCTGTTCCCTTGGCATATGGAAGTTCCCAGGCTAGGGGTCGAATCAGCTTCAGTTGCTAGCCCACACCACAGCCACAGCAACTCAGGATCTGAGCCAGACCTGCCACTCACGCCACAGCTTGCAGCAATGCCAGACCCTTAACCCACTGAGTGCGGCCAGGGATCGAACCCTCATCCTCGTGGTTACTAGTCAGGTTCTTAACCAGTTGAACCACAATGGGAACTCCTGAATAGTCCCGTTGAAGTTCCTCTCTTGACTTGGGTTAGCAAGAACCACACCTCATACCTCTTAGTGGTGCTGGTGGAGCACCCATAGCATAATTTTCTCCAAATAAATCTCTCTCTCAATTGCTCATTTTCTCTTACCTGTTTTATGTACTTGGTGTGAGTGAGGAATTCAGGAATTGTGTAAATAATCCAAGGATATCTACTCTGAAGAATGTCTTACAACCCACTTTGAAATTCTATGTTTATTATATCTTAATGCCTTGCATCTTGTTACACTGGTCTTTGCCACATGTTGCTGACTTTTGTTACCTGTTTTTTATTAAAGAATGAATGAGACAGTGGGTTTAAGGATCTGGTGTTGCCGCAACTGTGGTGTAGGTTTCAGCTGCAGCTTGGATCTGATCCTTGGCCTGGGAACTCCATATGCCTTGGGTGTGGCCAAAGAAGAAAAAAAAAATGAATGAGACACCAAAATGCTAATTGGAAACTCAGTGGGTGAGGCAGAACTTGCTGACTGGTAGACTCAACCGTATGGCTTCATGCTTTGGCCATTTTGCTGTGGGACGCCTGGATATTAATATATATGTCTTTGATCTTGAATACATTTTACCAAAGAGCTGTTCTCTCCATCGGCATCATCACAAAAATTGGTAAAAGAGATTGAGGGATGGGTTTTTCACCACTCAGCATGCCAATTTTCACTTGATTTTTTTTTTTTTTTAGTAGAAAGCTTGACTTTCCTTATGATGTCCAGTACCCCTGATCAGTGAGACTCTCTGGTTTGATATTTACAGAAATAATCACTGCATCTTATGGTAAGATGAGGGACCTGATTTTCTGATAGCTCTTCAACCAATCCTGTTTCTAGCTTTGGGGACAATTTGTGCTTTCTGTCCTGAAGCCCCTATGATGTTTTTTTTTTTTTTTTGCCAGTTAGAACATGTTTTATTTATTTATTTATTTATTTATTTATTTATTTATTTATTTATTTATTTATTTTTTCGTATTAACAATGAATTTTATTTCAGTTATAGGTGTACAAAGATCATAAGTCAATACAACAGATTTTGTGTCCCAAACCCACAGTGCATCCCCCCACCCCCCAGATTGTCTTATTAGAAAAACCAAGGTTTTCCAAAATCTGTGAGTCATTGTCTGTTCTTCAAAGATGTTCATTGTGTCTCTTTAGTTTCCATATGTAAGCGGTAGCATTGGGTGTTGCTGTCTAATTGTCTGACTGGTTCCACTTCGTATGATAATTTCTAGGTTCATCCATGTTGCTATAAATGTTATTCTGTTCCTTTTAATGGCTGAGTAATATTCCATTATGTGTATATACCATATCTTCCCTATCCACTCCTCTGTCAATGGGCATTTAGGTTGTTTCCATGACCTGGCTTCTTCCCTCTCTAGCTGCTTTGGATGTAAAGTTAAGTTGTTTATTTGAGCTTTCTCTTGTTTCCTGAGGTTGGCTTGTATTGCTATATACTTTCCTTTTAGCGCTGCTTTTGCTGAATCCCAGAGGTTTTGGAGTGTCATGTCTTTGTTGTCATTTGCTTCTAGGTATTTTTTAATTTCCTCTTTGATTTCTTCAATGATCCATTGGTTGTTTTCTTGTTTTTGTATCCATTCAGCTAGTCTATGTCTTTTGGCTGGGGCATTCAGTCCATTAACATTTATGGTAATTACTGATATATATGTTCTTATTGCCATTATATTAACTGTTTGGGATTTTTTTAGCTTTTTGTATTTTTTAACCCTGAAGCTTTGATATAGGAGTCTATATACAAATGAGATTGTTTGAATTTGTTGGTTTCTTAATTGCACGTGCGTCTCCAGTGACCTGCATTTGTGCTCTCTTCTCACGATTTCTGATTTTGGTAGCATAGTTGTGCATGGATGATTTAGTATCTTTATTGTATATATGCCTTTACTGGTGAATCTTGTCATTTGTGGTGTTTTTGCTTCTGGTCGTGGCCTTTTCTTTTCTGCCTAGAGAAGTTCCTTTAAGATTTGTTGTAAAGCTGGTTTAGTGTTGCAGTAATCTCTTAGCTTTTGCTTGTCTGTAAAGGTTCTGATCTCTCCTTCAAATCTGAATGTGAGCTTTGCAGGGTAAAGCAATCTTGGTTGGAAGTTTTTCCCTTTCATCACATTAAGTATATCATGCCACTCCCTTCTGGCCTATAGAGTTTCAGATGAGAAATCTGCTGATAACCTTATTGGGATTCCCTTGTATGTCATTTGTTTCTTTTCCCTAGCTGCTTTCAAAATTTTCTCTTTGTCTTTAATTTTGGTCATTTTGATTAATATGTGTCTCGGAGTGTTCCTCCTTGGCTTTATTTTATATGGTACTCGTTGCGCTTCCTGAATTTGACTGAGTGGTTCCTTTCCCATATTAGGGAAGTTTTCGGCTATTATCTCCTCGAATATTTTTTCTGTCCCCTTCTCTCTCTCTTCTCCCTCTGGCACCCCTATAATATGGATATTGGTGTGTTTAACAGTATCCCAGAGTTCTCTGAGACTCAGCTCATTTCCTTTCAATCTTTTTTCTCTTCCACATTAGTGATTTCCACTAATCTGTCCTCCACCTCGCTGATTCGTTCTTCTGCCTCCTGTATTCTATTGTT
>PVHT021183666.1:2316671-2334409 GCA_004024745.2 Catagonus wagneri
CAATGCCCTTCCCCCACAACAAGCCACAGTCACCCCTGTTTTCCCAGGAGATCCTCCAAGAATTGCAGTCAGGTTCCACCCGGATTCCTATGGAGACTGCTTTGCCCTGGGACCCAGTGCACGTGAAAGTCTGTGTGTGCCTTTCAAGGATGGGGTCTCTGTTTCCCCCAGTCCTGTGGAGCTCCTGCACACAAGCCCCACTGGCCTTCAATGCCAGATGCTCTGGGGGCTCTTTCTCCCTGTGCCCGCTCCCCAGGCGTGGGGTTTTGACGTGGGGCTCAGAACTCTCAGTCCTGTAGCTGAGTCTCTGTGATGCAGTTACTTTCCAGTCTGTGGGGCTTCCCACCCGGGAGGTATGGGGTTGCTTCTATCGTGTAATCGCCCCTCCTACCTCTTGATGTGGTCTCCTCTTTGTCTTCTGGAGTAGAATATCTTTTTTGGAAGTTTACAGTCCAGTTGGTTGAAGGCTGCTTGGCATTTGGTTGTAGTTTTGCTGTTTTTCAGGAGAGAAGTTGAGCTCCAGTCCTTCTATTCCGCCATCCTAATCCAATCTCTTGAAGCCCCTATGATGTTATAATGTTATAGAGTTCAGGATGGCTTGCATTTTATTGGCATCTCCCCTCTTTAGAGATTTAGTTTTCAGGATTTTTTTTTTTTTTCTGCCAAGCTAGTTGCTACTCTAACATTTTAAACTTTGGAAATTTTTATTCATATTTCATCTATGGCATGTCCTTGCCTCGTCTCCTTTTTTCCATATGAGTCTTTCTGTTTTAAATAATTCTTTATTGTGGTAGTGATGTTTCAAGAAGGCATGAAGATAAACCTATGCATTACGCTGTTCTCCTGGAGGGCAAAATTTTTTTCTTTTTTAGGGCCACATCCATGGCATATGGAATTTACCAGGATAGGGGTTCAATCGGAGCCACAGCTGCCAGCCTCTGTCACAGTCACAGCAATGCAGGATCCGAGCCGTGTCTATGACCAGCACCACAGCTCATGCAATGCTGGATCCCCGACCCACTGAGTGAGACCAAGGATTGAGACTGCATCTTCATGGATACTAGTCGGATTTGTTTCTGCTGCGCCACAACGGGAACTCCCCGGGCAGGTTATCATGTATATTCCTATTATTCACTTACTCCCCACCACAACTTTGTGAGAATAATTTTATTCCACATTTTACCGAGTTACAGATGGAAACACTGAGCCTCAGGGAGGTAAAGTGATTTTCTTAAAGTCACACAACTAGAAGGTCAAAGAATTGGAATTTAAACTTAGGTCTCATTTCTGCAAGTTCCACGTATTATTTCTGCACCATCATAACTGTCCCTTGACAGAGCCTCAATTCCTCTTCTGCTGTTGGGTCTATTTGTTTTCTTGGCACCCACGCAATACCCTTTATTTGAAAACAGGCCAGGGTAGAGTAATACTGATAAAATCCACTAGCAAAGTGCTTTGCAGTAATTTGCTTGTCCACTGAAGCTGTTCAATGCTT
This sequence comes from Catagonus wagneri, assembly GCA_004024745.2. Taxonomy (NCBI): domain Eukaryota; kingdom Metazoa; phylum Chordata; class Mammalia; order Artiodactyla; family Tayassuidae; genus Catagonus; species Catagonus wagneri. The sequence goes on from PVHT021183666.1 coordinate 2,318,167, forward strand.
TTCACAAATCATTAAATCTTTCACTTTTAGATTGCACTTTAGTTAAACAACATTTTTCAATGAGATTTTTACAAATTGCGGTATAGTTGTTTTGCAGCACTGTATTAGCTTCAGTTATATACATATATATACACACTTGTATCTTTTCTATTCCCATATGTATTATTGCAGAACATTGAGTAGACCTCCCCATGCTACACAGTAGGTCCCTCTTAGTTACCCCCCATTCATATGGTAGTGTGCATATGCCAGCTCCATCCTCCCAGTTTTTCCCTCCCCCGTCAGTTTCCCCTTCAGTTACCCCAAGTTTGTTTATTTGTTTGTTTGTTTTCAGCACATGGAGGTTCCTGGGCCAGGGGTCGAATTGGAGCTGCAGCTGCTGGCCTGTGCCATGGCCACAGCAACGTGGGATCCAAGCCACATCTGCAACCTATACCATAGCTCATGGCAACACTGGAGTGTTAACCCACTGAGTGAGACCAGGGATCAAACCTGCATCCTCGTGGATACTAGTTGGGTTCAATACCACTGAGCCACAATGGGAACTCCCGGTAACCCAAAGTTTGCCCTCAAAAATCTTTGAGTCTGTTTCTGTCCTAAAACAAGTTCTATTGTATTATTTTAAAATTAGATTCCACATATGAGTGATACCATATAACGTTTGTCCTTCTCCGCCTGGCATACTTAATTTGATAATCTCTATGTCCATCCATGTTACTGCAAATAACATTTTTCATTCTTTTTTATGGCTGAGTAGTATTCTATTGTATATATGTACAATCTTCTGTTGATGGACGTTTAGTTTGCTTCCATGTCTTGGCTATTGTAAATAGTGCTGCAATGAACATTGGGGTGCATGTATCTTTTTGAATTATGCTTTTGTCCAGGTATATGCTCAGGAGTAGGGTTGCTGGGTCTATAGTTGTTCTATATTTAGTTTTCTAAGGTACCTCTGTACTGTTCTCCATGGTGGTTACATCAGTTTACATTCCCACCAACAGTGTAGGAGGGTTCCCTTTTCTCCACACCTCTCCAGCATTTATTGTTTGTAAGCCATGGTAAATTTATATTGCCCTGGTTGTCATAGAAGTCTGAGGGTTTGTTGAGTAGAACCGTCAGCAAGTGAGTACCACCCATGGATGATTATGACAAGGAAGTTGCCTGCGAGCAGAGCAACAGGATGCAGACATATTTCAAAAAGAGACATAAGTGAGATCCAAAAGAAAAGTATCCTAGTCATAGGGTGGCCAGAAAGTTCTCATTGTTTTTGACTTGGGCCCCTTCTAAACAGACAAGGCTAATTTGATCATTTATGACTTTCCATAATAAATATGAAGCCATACTTAATATGTATTTATTGAGACAACCAACATAAAAGCCCTTTTACTAATCAGAAGCTCCTCTTGGGTTGTAGTTTTGTTTTTCTCCTTTGCTTTCTATAAATGGGTCTCCTACCATATGGTTAGTACATTAATTAGGTGGCATCCTGTCTTGCCCCAAGTCACATAGTCACACACAAACTTTCTATAATGACAGCTTAACCACTGGGAAATTAAAATCATCTGCAGTTTTGTTTTAGTTCAGAGAATTCCTCTTTAAGGCTCAAGTTTCTAAGCACATCGGGCCTTAGCATCCTTCCACAGGGACCAGGTCCTCAGTGCCTGTGTCTTTATTTTTAATTGTTCATTATCCAGGCCATGCAGGTGCTCCCTAATTTCCCCTGTGGCTCAGAGCCTCACCAGAGTATAAACACCCTCCCTCTCTCAAGGGAATTTTAATTGTTAGTATTTCTCATCCATCCTCCAGAGGTAATTGGCCCCAGAGAGAGCCTCCAGGAAAATAAGTGCTGAAACTTTTTCAATTTATTGGGTTACTAAATGCAGTGGTATCACAAGTTTGGCTGATTGCTTTTGATCCCTCTCCTGAGACTCATCTGAGAGGCAGTTACTTCCCTACTTGTCTCATTCTTGATGATGAGGGTCACTCCTAGGTCAGCTGGCCTGTCTTATAATTTTCTCAAATAACACCTACTTATAGGCAAGCTCGGTTTTATAACATTTGGTTTATGAAGCATCAATGTCCCCTGGGGGCATGTGAGAAATGCAAATTCTCGAACTCCATCCCAGACCTTATGGATTAGAAATTCCAGGTGGGGTGGGGTCCAGCAGTCAGCATATTGACAGACTCTCTAAGTGATGGATGCATGCTCAAGTTCATGTGACACACCAAGGCAAGAGAGATGGTCGTGAGTGTTGTTTGTTTTTCTTAAATAGCAGGCCTGCCCGATTTCGGTTGTACTTGATCAGACTTCAGGCATTCTTTGATAAGGTGGAAAAGGTCAAGTAAGCTCCTCTGGGTCTCAGGGGTATAGGAGAAGAATATAGGACAGCTTATAAAATTATTAGTTTACATTCTTAGATCTCGAGGCCTCAGAAATCTATTCAATTGCCTGCTTTTTAAAGAATAGTTGAACAAGGCAAGGCATATCAAAAAGTGACCAGAGGGAGTTCCTTTCATGGCTCAGCAATTAACGAAGCCAACTAGGAACCATGAGGATGTGGGTTTGATCTCTGGCCTCACTCAGTGGGTTAAGGATCTGGCATTGCCATGAGCTGTGGTATAGGTCACAGATGTGGCCCGGATCCTGTGTTGCTATGGTTGTGTCGTAGGCATGCAGCTGTAGCTCCAATTCGACCCCTAGTCTGGGAACTTCCATATGCAATGGGGGTGGGGCTAAAAAGAAAAAAAAAGTGACCAGAGATAAGGGACACCTGCAGCTACACGATGTGCGTCCTAACCCTGCCTGTTCTTGTGGCCTTTTTTTGATCTGGTGCTACTATCAAAGGGTATTTCTGGAAATTACGTTTCTGTGAGGGGCTGCTTTCCAATCCTCTCCACCTGTTTTGCTTACTCGGTATTTTAGTGGGGCACAGTTAGAGAGCATGCATGTTTAAAAAATTTGCATATTTACAAAACGAAAATTGGGTTATGATATTAGGCTCAGCTGATGCTCTCAGTTCCCACAGAGAGGTCAAGGTCAGAATGCATTTAAGCTAGGAGCTGTGACATCCAAGTTAGGCTTTGAAGTTGGGCCTGGATTTGAATTTCAGCTCCTCTACTGACTAGTTGGTTATATGTAATTTCTCTGAGTTTCCCTTTTCTCACCTGTAAAATAGGAAGAATGCTGTAAAGAATCTAATTTCAATGTAGTTCTATATGTATAGCCCTCAGTTGGAACCAATAGAAAGTAGGTGCTGCAAAAAATGGGATTGCTGGAGTTCCTGTCATGTCTAAGCAGAAACAACTAGTATCCGTGAGGACGCAAGCTCGATCCCTGGCCTTGCTCAGTGGATTAAGGATCCAGCGTTGCCGTGAGCTGTGGTGTAGATCTCAGATGCTGCTTGTGTCCTGTGTTGCTGTGACTATGGTGTAGGCCAGCAGCTCCAGCTCCAATTCGACCCCTAGCCTGGGAACCTTCATATGCCATGGGTGTGGCCTAAAAAGACAAAAAAAAAAAAAATGGAATTGCTAATAGTCCTCTTCATTTTAGGTAGACTCTTCTTGTAAGTGCTAAGGACAATTTCTTTCAGAAAAAAATAAAAGCAAAAACAAAACAAAACAAATAAAACACCTGTTTATACATGTTCTAGTTAAACCTGAAGTGAGACAACTTTCTTTTGAAAGTGATGGTCTCAATTTTGCTATTGTGATATTGTTCACATATCTGCTCATTCAATAAATATTTATGTGTCAAGTATTAGACTATGTACTAGGGAGACAATGACAAAAAACAAAGTTGCTACCTTCATGGTGCATATATTCTAGTGAAAAAGGCAGACAATAAAATCTAACTAACTAACTAACTAACTAACTAACTAACTAACTAACTAACTTTATATGATAAGAGAGGGGCTTGGGGAGAGTAACAGGGTGCATTTGAAATACAGTGGTCTTGTTCACTTGTCTCTTAAGTGAACCCCTGAGGTAAATGAAGAACCAAACCATACGGGTCTCTTGGAAAGTGCTTTTCAAAGCAGAGGGAATATATCACTTGAATAAGTGCTTGAGGATGAATTAGTTTATTATATTTTCCTTTTTGTTTAATGAAAAGACAATAAGAAGCCTTTGCATAAAATTTCAGTTATAATCTATTAACATGTTAACCTAATGCAACATAAAAATTTTTCCCACCAATGTTTTTACATTAATATTTTTAATACAGAAGTTATAGTGTACCTGAAATTCCTTTTTTTCACTTAAGCATTTTTCCATGTTGTTTCATAACTTTATAATAATAATTTTAATAATGTCAATCAGTCTGTTAGGACTTTATGTAAACAAATTATAAATGATTATATGGCTGAAGATGTTCATTGAAGTATTATTTATAGTTCCAAATACTGAAAACAACTAAATGCATTTGTAATAGCATATTTAAATTACTTCTGGTGTCTTAATAGTGCTGTAATGACTATCTTTAAACATAGCATTTTCTTCTATTGCATTATTTCTATCTATTAATTTCCAGGATTGAGGCATTTATATATTTTTTAAAAATCTTAACACATATTATGAAATTACTTTTTAAAAGAATAACAACATTTAACTTTATCACCAGGAATATAGAAATATGTGAATGCCTCCATATATTTCTTTAACGCTGTTTTTACTACTTAGCTAAAATTAGAAATTAACCTATTAATTAGTATAACTTAGAACTTCATTATTTTCTTTTGAGTTTCATGACTTACTGATAATGCCAAACATGTTACCAGTGGAAGTATTTCTTCTTGGGCTAATTGTCTGTTTGTGAAGAAGACTTACTTTAAAAGCTTAAAAAAAGTAATCGCCATGGTTTTCTCATCCTCTGTTATCTGGACATAGGGTGTGCAAGACTCAAGCAAGGTGTTTTCTAATATGCACCTAACAGTGAACATTTCAGGTATTAAAGAGAAAGCTTTACACCTCAACAAATTTATTTCTAAACTTTTTATTATGAAAATTTTAAAACATGAAAGTGCTTCAATAAATACCAACATTTTGCCAAATGAATTTTCTCTAACTCCTACCCACTAACCCCATTCTTTTATCTTGATGGAATATTTAAAAGTAAATCCTTGAAATCATGTCATCTCACCATTAAATACTCAAGGATGCAGCCTCTTTAACTGATAGGTACTTTTCCTCACCCTTAACAAAATTAACAATTCCTCATTATCCTTACTATTCCTTATTATTTAAATCCCATATCTAAACTTCTCAGATTTCGAAATAGTATTATTTACTGGCTTTGTTTGAATCAGGATCCAAGCAAGGTCTATTTACTGCATTTGACGTTTTATCCCTCAGAATTTTTAAATTCTGTAACAACCCTCTCTTCCCCACTTTTTTATTCATTGATTTGTTGAGAAACTGGAATTTATGTCCTTTAAAATTTCCCATATTCTTGACCCGACTGGCTGCTTCCACATGATGTTGTTTAACTTGTTTGCTTTATCTTCCTCTTACTCACCTTCCTTTGTATGTTCTGTAAACTGTCCTTTAAACCTAAAGACTTGATGAGGTTTAGGTTCAATATTTTGGCGGGTGAGTCCAAAAATAGGTTACAGATGGTGGCTACTGTGTGCTTCTTATTGAATCATATCAAGAGGTGTGTAATGACTGGTTGACCTACTTTCATTGATGCAAAGAGGGACCACTGGTTTCAAGCAGTCAGCCCGATCCCTCCGTTTTAAATTTCCCTATCAGTGATCATTGCCTACCACCAATGATACAGGTTGCAAAATGATGACTTTTCTATCTCATTCTTTCTGCGTGTCTTAGCTGGGATTATATAAAAAGTAACTTTTCATCATGTACCTTGAAATACATCTCATACGGGAAAGTTGGATAAATGTTTTGCCATTTCTTTTTGCGAGAATAATTATAAAAGTAACGAGTGAGTTCATTAACAATACTCAGTGGAGGTAGTTTTTCTTTTTTTTTTCTCTCTTTTCTTTTTCAGGGCTGCACCCATGGCATATGGAATACTCAGACTATTGGTCAAATCAGAGCTATAGCTGCTGGCCTATACCACAGCCACAGGAACTTGGGATCCAAGCCACATCTGCAACCTACACGACAGCTCACTGCAATGCCGGATCCCCGAACCGCTGAGCAAGGCCAGGGGTCAAACCCGCATCTTATGGATACTAGCTGAATTTGTTTCCAGTTCGTTTCCAGTTTCTGTTATACCACAACAGGAAGTCCCAGTTTTTATTTTCTTAATGTCATTATTAACTCATGGAATTTTATATACTTGATGTGATTCAATCAATTGCAGTAGTTTTTTTAATGCTCCAATTGCTTTCTCTAAGAGCATTAAAAAAACTACTGCAATAGCACCCCTTGTTTACTTCATCCTTTTGACATGATCCCAATAAGTAATGCATCTTATTATTTCCTTGGCACATTAAGCTATATCAGGCGTATCTTGTCAAGCATACGCCCACTTGGTATCAGCCATATCTCCAAGGGGACTGGTTGGTTTTAGTGTGAAATTGTATTTGGAGACCACACTATGGGTGATAGGACTGTTCATTGCTTCTAGGTTTTTCTTTTCTTTTCTTTTTTTTGTCTTTTTGCCTTTATGTAGAGCCGCACCCGCGGCATATGGAGGTTCCCAGGCTAGGGATCTAACAGGAGCTGTAGCCACCGGCCTTCGCCACAGCCACAGCAACGCGGGATCCGAGCCGCGTCTGCAACCTACACCACAGCTCACGGCAACGCCAGATCCTTAACCCACTGAGCAAGGCCAGGGATCGAACCCGCAACCTCATGGTTCTTAGTCGGATTCGTTAACCACTGAGCCACGAAGGAAACTCCACTTCTAGGTTTTTCAATGGACAAAACTTTGAATCCAATTAAAAAAATAAAAATAAATATAAGTTATGAATTCATACTGATATTTCTAATATAAAATTTTAGGCTTTTTCCTCAAGTTGTTTTATATTCTACTTTTCCATCACTGGAAACCTTGCTCACCAAAGGTATTATCATATTACCATAATTATTTACTTTATTACATATCTATCCATATTAATTTTTAAAAGTTAATATAAATGTTGCAAAAACAAGATTTTTTTTTTGTCTTTTTAGGGCCGCACCCACAGCATATGGAAGTTCCCAGGCTAGGGGTCTAATTGGAGCGATAGCCACCGGCCTACACCACAGCCACAGCAACGCCAGATCCAAATCGCTTCTGTGACCTACACCACAGCTATCAGCAATGCCAGATCCTTAACCCACTGAGTGAGGCCAGGGATTGAACCTGAAACTTCATGGTTTCTAGCTGGATTCGTTTCTGCTGCGCCACGATGGGAACTCCGAGCCATTTTTATTATAATTTTCTCATCCCCAATTTAAGAGGAAAGCATTCTTTTTTTTTTTTTTTTTTTTGTCTTTTTTCCTTTTATGTAGAGCCGCACCCGCGGCATATGGAGGTTCCCAGGCTAGGGGTTTAACAGGAGCTGTAGCTGCCGGCCTTGGCCACAGCCACAGCAATGCGGGATCCGAGCTGCATCTGCAACCTACACCACAGCTCACGGCAACGCCGGATCCTTAACCCACTGAGCAAGGCCAGGGATTGAACCTGCACACCTCATGGTTCTTAGTCGGATTCGTTAACCACTGAGCCACGAAGGGACCTCCGAAAGCATTCATTTTTAATTCAAGTTTTTATATGGTTTGAATTATTGCTTTTTTTTTTTTTGGTCTTTTTAGGGCTGCACCCATGGCATATGGAATTTCTCAGGCTAGAGGCTGAATTGGAGCTGCTGGCCTATGCCATAGCCACAGCAACACCAGATCCAAGCCGCGTTTGTGAACTACACCACAGCTCATGGCAATACTGGATGATTTAACCCACTGAGTGAGGCCAGAGATGGAATCCGCATTCTCATGGATACTAGTCGGGTTTGTTACCACTGAGCTACGATGGGAACTTCTGAATTCATTTGGAAATTATTATTTAGTAAGACTTTATTTTTAAATATTACTCAATTTTTTTCCAGTTGCTGTTTAAGACGCTCAGGATGTAATGTGACCAGACCAATACCTAGTTCTTACTGGAACAAATATTCCAATTAGGGTAGGACAGAACACAAAGAAGATTTCATATACTGGTAAATGATGTGCAGACAATAAAAGAAAGATGAAGTGTAGATACAGGCTGAAAAGATGCCTCTCCGATAAGATGATATTTGAGTTGATTTCCATGTCACAGGATGGGGCCAGCCTTGTCAAGACCTGGGGCAGAAGAGTATAGGCTGACAGCATATTTAATACAAAGGCATTGAGGAGGAGTAGACCTCAACACTTATTAAATGCTTACTACAAACCAGGTGCAATACTGAAACACTTTACCTGCATTATTTCATATATTTCTTTTTTTTTACCTTTTCTTTTTAAGGACTGCACCCACGGCCTATGGAGGTTCCCAGGCTAGGGGATCGAATCAGAGCTACAGCTGCCAACCTACACCACAGCCATAGCAACACCAGATCCAAGCCATGTCTGCAATCTACACCACAGATCATGGCAACGGTGGATCCTTAACCCAGTGTGTGAGGCTAGGATTCGAACCTGCATCCTCTTGGATGCTAGTCAGAATCGTTTCTGCTGAGCCATGATGAAACTCCCCCTCTCGTGTATTTCTTATAACAATTCTTAGATATCTATTAGCACCATTTTTTTCTCCTACCTTTTGAAATTAAAGTATAGTTGATTTACAATGTTGTGCCAGTTTCGGCTGTACAGCAAACTGACCCAGTCATACATATATACAATACGTACATATACATTCTATTTCTTATATCATCCTCCATTACGTTGTGTCCCAAGAGATTGGACCCAGTCCCCTGTGCTATACAGTAGGAACTCATTGTCCATCTAATCTAAATGTAATAGCTTGCATCTAGCAACCCCAAACTCCCAATTCATCCCACTCCCTCGCCCTTCCCCTTGGCAGCCACAAGTCTGTTCTCTATGTTTGTGAGTCTGTTTGCATTTTGTAGATAGGTTCATTTGTGCCACATTTTAGATTCCACATATTAAGTGATATCATATGGTACTTGTCTTTCTCTTTCTGACTTACTTCACCCAGCATGAGAATCTCTAGCTGCATCCATGTTGCTATTAGCACCATTATGAATATGGAGACACTGAGTTTGGCAGAGTTTATTTAAATCATTGCCCTCTTCTTGGTCTTCAGCTTGGCTTAGTCTCAAACTGCAGTAGTGAATCCTTGATTTTATCTCTCCAGGTTTTCATGAGAAGGACAAGAAGCCATACTGCCAGAAGGATTTCTTAGCCATGTTCTCACCCAAGTGTGGTGGCTGCAACCGCCCCGTGTTGGAAAACTACCTATCGGCCATGGACACTGTCTGGCACCCAGAGTGCTTTGTTTGTGGGGTGTGTACACTTACTTATCCCTTGGTTTTAGGGAAAGTCAGGGTTCTCCTCTCCTCTCTGGTAAGAGGGTTCACAGCTTGGGATAAGGAATTGATGGGGGCTTCTTAAAAGAGACACAAAGCATAGCACCCATTATGGGCATTTGCTTGCCTATTTCGCACATGGGCAATATTCTAGCCTCTGTTTGTCAAGAACCCTGATGAATTCCTGTGACTGGCAGGGAAATAGCAGGGATTTCAAGGCTGCAGCTTTGCTGATGTTCTACTTCTTGACATTTGCATTTCTTTTCTTTCTCTTCTCTTTGCTACCCAGGACTGCTTTAGCAGTTTTTCTACTGGCTCCTTCTTTGAGCTTGATGGGCGTCCCTTCTGTGAGCTCCATTACCATCAACGCCGAGGAACCCTCTGCCATGCGTGTGGGCAGCCCATCACCGGCCGCTGCATCAGTGCCATGGGCTACAAGTTCCATCCTGAGCACTTCGTGTGCGATTTCTGCCTGACACAGCTGTCCAAGGGCATCTTCAGGGAGCAGAATGACAAGACCTATTGTCAGCCCTGCTTCAATAAGCTCTTCACACTGTAATCTGAGCTGAATCCAAACCTCTTCAGATTTGCTGGAAAATGTAAACCAAGAGAGGAAAGAGTATATTTGTAGTTCCTTATCTTCTGCTCAATAGGCTTATAGAGAAAGCAAAGGTGATGAACAAATAAGATTAACATCTTAATATTACATGACTGGGCCTGTAGTCTTACGTTTTGATTTTTTGTGTTATTTTTTTGTTTGTTTGTTTTTTAAATCAGGTACTTGAATTTAGATCTGGGACATGCTATCTAGTGCCTCTGCAGGTGTATTTTCTCCATGCACACATTCCTTCCGCCATTGGTGTACTCAGATTTCTTCATTTTCAACCCTACGATGGCCCTACTCGTACCGTCTCTTTTTTGGCCCACATAACTGGGTCTTTTAAGTGAGTCACATTTCCCTGTGACTCACTTTCCCACAGTCACTGCTGTGGACTTTATTCTTGCTGTTAAGAATCATGACATGACTCTTAAGCTCCTTGCATTTCCCTTTAGGGTATTTCTCTTTTTTTCAAGAGAAAGTAGGTTTTAACTGGACAACTTTGAATACTGACATCATGGATAAATAAAATAGATTGCAGTTTTGATAATGTAATGTCATATTAGTTTGGTAAATAAACTTTCTGCTTCCCATGTTAGGTGCTAGGCACAATGTACAATTAAATTTGTGTCATACCTTTTATTTACTTCCATCCAATAGGCACTTTTGTTTAAATCAAAAGAAATTAGATGAGAGGATTCCTAATCACGAACTTTTTTCTTAATTTGGGCTCCTAACATTCACTTTATTTTTTGCACTTAGATGACAGATAAGATGACAAGGATTCTTAAAACTGTTTTCATCATTTCGTTTATCTGTGGAGAAAAAACAGTTTCCACTGGGCACTTGCAAATTCATATTTGCATATATAAGCTTATCTCTGAACTCATTTAAGTTGTATATGTTATATGTGTCAAATTTTCTTGCATATCGATTTTATCTCAATAAAACTGTTTAAAAAATGGAGCATACATCTCAACTTCACAGTTGTCTCATGAAGGCAAACAGAATGGCTATTCTTAGAGCATCTCTGAAGAAAGTTGCTATAAAGCCTCATCTCACCATTTTCCAGTTGGGATTCGGAAATCCAAGCCTGGCTCCCTCCCCTCCCCAATTCCACTTATTTCTTCCTCTGAAAAATATTATGAGTACATTTATAGAAAAGCTTGTCAGTGTTTAAAGACTCTGACTTCTTCATGTCCTCATGTCCTATCTGAAGGCAGTTAGATTCCTTCAGAAGGAGCTGTACTTCCTCAGAAGAAATACTGATAAGAACTGGACTTTTATCTGTATTACCATGGTCTTAAAAATAATTGCATGATTATTTATTTTTAAAAAAAGTTGAAATTACTGAGGAAAACTTCTCCACTGGAGGTTTTTTTAAAATAGGATTGAACTGGATGTTTCAAGTTCAGAGTGGGTGGGAACAGAACTTCTTGGAGAACTTAAATGGAATAGACGATTCTTGCTTGCTAAGCTTTTTCGTATTGGTCTCCTTTAATGGAATGGATGATAAGGGGGTTTTGAGAGTGGAAAAGAAGTAGTAACATTTAATTCTATAAAATAGGGGCTCCAGGAGTTCCTGTCGTGGTCCAGCTGAAATGAATCTGATTAGTATTCATGAGGACGCAGGTTCAATCCCTGGCCTTGCTCAGTGGGTTAAGGATCCGGCGTTGCCGTGAGCTGTGGTGTAGGTTGCAAACGCGGCTCGGATCCCGTGTTGCCGTGAGCTGTGATGTAGGTAGCAGAGACCAGACGCAGATATGGCTCAGATCCACGTTGCTGTGGCTGTGGTGTAGGCCAGCAGCTTCAGCTCCGTTTCAGCTGTTAGGCTGGGAACCTCCATATGCTGAGGTGCAGCCTTACAAAGACCAGATACATACATACATACATACATACATACATACATATACAGGGACTCCAAATGCATACGTGTCGTGTGGGAGGCCACCCAGCTAGGGAGCCAGCTGGCTTGCTGTCCTGCTTGGTTGGTTGAGAGTACCAGACTAAGCAAAATATGTGCTGCATTTCCAAACATCCTCTTTACCGCGTATGACTCCATCATGTCATTTGCAGGTGTTAATATGGCAGCATTTGTCGTGGTTTTGGTCATTCGACAAGTAAACTTGGGTTTTAGCCCTTAAGAAAGAACGTTCATTTTAAAGAAAAGGATTAGCTATTTTGAGATTTCAGTAGAACCTACATATTTTAAAATGTCAGAGAAAAATGAGTTAAAAGGTGAAGACTCTTCTTACAATGACAGAAAGTGGTTATAAGTCTGTTTAAAAGGAGATGCTGCCTCTAAGACCAGAGTTACAGCAACAAGCAAATCACTCACACATTTATAGTTCCCGTATTTTTTTTTTAAAGAAATACTATTCTCACACTGATACATACCTGTTTACTCTCGGTTCTGAGTAACTTCTAGCTTTTTTTTTTATATATAATTTATTTTTTACTTTTTTGCATTATAGCTGGTTTACAGATTGCTGTCAGATTTTCCAACTGCACCGGGTGGTGACCCGGTTACATGTACATATATGGATTTGTCACATGTGATTAGATATAGTTCCCCATGCTATACAGTTGGATCTCCTTGCTATTCCATCATTAAAGCACTAGTTATCCCCATTCCCTCTCACCCCCTCCCCCACCCCTCCCCCACCCCCTTGGCAACCACAAGTCTGTTCCCCAAGTTCGTGATAGATAGAAAAACCTACCTGCAAAAGACAGAATTTTCCACCTGTGAGGAGATATATTTTTATAGAAGAATGTGCCATAGGTTGGGAACTCTATTCTCAAGGAGGAATTCCTCAATTCATTTGGCCAGTTATTCTTCGAAATAAGCATAGAGTCCTTCAAAGTGATACTTAGATAGAGACAAAAATCATTCTTCCACAAAAGTTCTAGCATATACTTCTTTTATCATTATGGGATGGCTGCCAGCCACAGGCCCCCTGTTTGTAGCCAAGAGAGGGAGAAAGAGTGCTTTCCTCAGCTTTGCAAACGCAAGTCCTGAGATGTATCCTAACTGGACCAGCTCAGGTCACATACCAGTGAATTTTGCTGGGGAAGTGGACTAAGCAGACTGGCTTAAAACAAACTGGATCATTCTTAAAGTTAGGGATGGGATTTGGTTCCTAAAAACACAAGGGCTCTATGGAGAGGTGAATACATAAAAAATATGGGTGCTGGGAGTTCTCTTCATGGCTCAGCAGTCAATGAAAACCCCACTAGGATCCATAAGGATGTGGGTTTGATCCCTGGCCTTGCTCAGTGGGTTAGGGATCCGGAATTGCTGTGAGCTGTGATGTAGGCTGCAGATGCAGTTCCAATCCCGAGTTGCTGCGGCAGCTGCAGGACCAATTTGACCCCCAGCCTGGGAACTTCCATATGCTTTGAGTGCAGCCCTAAAAAGCAAAAAGCAAATCTGGATACTGTTAAAAAGAGGACAGTGAATCTTGAATTCATGTGACTACATGTTCAAAAGCAAAAATATTAAATAGTTTCTGAGTTCCAAGGTAATACAGAAAGCAAACAAGTAGATTTTTCCTGTGCCCCGAGGAAACGTGCCTGAGAACTTTATGGAATTTAAAAGCAGAGGATCATTGAATCCCCCTTGTGGCTCAGCTGGTTAAGAACATGCCATGGTGTCCATGAGGATGTGGATTTGATCCCTGACCTCACTCAGGGCACTGAGCGGCTTAAGGATCTGGTGTTGCCATAAGCTGTAGCGTAGGCTGCAAATGCAGCTTGGATCTGGCGTTGCTGTGGCCATGGCATAGGCCGGCTGCTATAGCTCCTATTTGACCCCTAGCCTGGGAACTTCCATACGCCACAGGTGCAGACCTAAAATAGGAAAAAAAAAAAAAAAAAAAAAAAGCAGAGGTGAGCCTGGAATGATAATGTTAATGTTATGAGGAATATGTGGCAGAGATCCTGGTCTTCCCTTGGCCCTGGGAGTGCGGAGTGGCTCAGCATCAAGAAGCATTAAAAGCAGCTTCAGTGTGAGAATCTGAGAATGGAGATCTTCCACCTGAAATAAAGGCAAGAAAGAGTGACAGTTTTCTCTAGGGGCAAGTGTCTTAGGCATGAGCAGATCCTTAATAAGGACAGAAGTGGCAGCCACTAAAATAGGAGACCAAAAAAGCAACTACTTGCCCTCAAAATACCGTGGAGGCTGTGTCATTAGATCCAACTCCCCATCAGGACAGTGTGTAAGTGCTGAGAACCCAGAGCTCAAAGGAGAAATGGAAATCTACTGGGATCCCCTGGAGGAAGAAGGAAGAAAACTCAGATCCACACTGATGCTTGAGTTGGGCTTGTGGCAAATATATAACTTTGCAAGAAAGCAGCGCTGTATCAGATCTATTTTGTAAGAAAAAGGAGGTTCTTTCTTCCCAGTGTATGTAGGAGGTTCTTCCTCCCCAGTGACGGTAAATTCATTGTGCCTAAGTTAATTTCCTGAGGAAAGGAATCTCCTAATTGCATTTAGGTTCACAGATGTGGATTCTGGATGACTGCACAGACAATCTGGATTACTGCTAGACTTTCTGGCAACCTAAAGAGACCCTCCACCTTGCCTCCTTGTATTAGATATCACCAAATCTTGACAAATACTGGATTCTAGCTACACGTTTGCCTGGGATAACGATCCCAATTCTGATGAGAAATATCTCAGCTCATAGGAGCTCATGGAGCAACTCCTATAGCTGAGAATGGGCAAATCAAGAAATCAAAGAGGACTTTACTTCTTCTAGGCTTTGTTTTTTCTTTTAAAATTAAAGTATAGCTGATTTCCAATGCCTTGACACTTCTTTTACACTCAGAGTTGATGAGACAATTTGACTTTGAATTTTAATGCCTTTGGACTTTGATATGCTTATGTGGAATCATGACTGGACTAACTGGGGAGATAAAATAGAATGGGAGTACATTTCTCAGCATTATTTTTTTCAGCCTAGTTTCTCCATAAGGAACTGTGTGGCTCTCGTTTTTGGTCTACATGCTTAGGAGGGGCTGACTTTACCCCCGGCTTCTGAAATGAATCCAAATCTCAGGCCTGATCAGTAATCATGCTTTGTTCTTCTGGATCAAAGAGAGAATCGGGGGTAGACATGTAGCTCTAGCAAAACTGATTAGATCGCGCCCAGGACCTTCTTTGGACTTCTTGGAAAAGATGTACTCTCATTTAGTTGGAATTCTAGCTCTGAGGTTAATAAATGACTATTGCTGCTGAGAAATATCTTTAGCATCACTTGGGGAGCCTGAGAGTGTAGCTCATACAGAGGAAAATAGAGCTAAATAATGGAGAGAAAATCTTCTCCTTCTTCTTCTTCCACTTCTTCCTCTCCTTCTTCTCCTTCACCCCTTCCTCTTCTTCTTTTTTGAGCCACTCAGTCCTCCTATATCAGCATCTTAGCCTCAGACCAGCAAGTTGCGTAACTTTTCTCTTTTGCTTCAGCTGATCTGTGTTGGAATTCTGTCATCAATTGAGCAGAACAGACATATTCTCCCTTTTACAAACAAATTATTGGGACAGATTCGTTGCCGCTGAGCCACAAGAGGAACTCCTTGAGCTCAAAACTCTTTATGACCTCTGGGATTTATTGTAGAACAACATAGGATGTCAATCAATGCCCCCTCCCTAGTGCTGCCTTCTCTGGTCTGCCCTCTATGCACGCTAGACATGCTTCTGACCAAAGAAAGCCCTCCATCTGAGTCACACGTCTTTCAGCAGGAAGTATCAGTGTGCTGCAGGTGGTGAGTGCCAACAGGTATGGGTAGGGATCTCAGAGCATCTGTTGGGGAAAGTTACAAAGAGGTAAGCATATAAGAAAAAAAAAATAATTGTAAAGGTCTTTTAATCACTGATGGTCACATTTGGAATGTGTAGCAAGCCATTTGTTTGCAAAGCTTTAAAATATTCTCAGGAAGTTCCCATTGTGGCTCATTGGGTTAAGAACCTGATATATTTGATAATCTAGAAGAAATGGACAAATTCTTAGAGACCTACACCCTCCCAAAACTGAATCAAGAAGAAATAAATCAACTGAATAGACCAATCACTAGAAATGAAATTGAGTATGTCATCAAAACACTCCCTACAAATAAAAGTCCAGGACCAGATGGCTTCACAGGTGAATTCTACCAAACATACAAAAAGGAGCTC
>PVHT021183666.1:2335409-2391514 GCA_004024745.2 Catagonus wagneri
AAAAAAAAAAAAAAAAAAAAAGAACCTGATATAGCATCCATGAGGATGTGGGTTCGATCCCTGGCCTCATTTGGTGGGTCAAGGATCCGGCATTGCCACAAGTTACAGTACAATTCACAGATGCTGCTCGGATCCTGCATTTCTGTTGCTGTGGAATAGGCCGGCAGCTGCAGCTCCAATTCAGCCCCTAGCTAGGGAACATCCACATGCCACAGGTGTGGTCCTAAAAAGACCAAAAAAAAAAAAAAAAATCCCAGTTCAAGAAAGCTTGATGCCTTTCATTTAGGGTAGTAATGGCAGAGGGGATTTAGCGAGGAAGAGGTCGGGATTCAGGGTTGGGATTATTATTTCCATTTTACCTATGGAAGAATGATCAATTACAAGGAACAGGCCAAGATCACTCAATTTAAGCCATAACACTAGAACCAGACCCAAGTTTGTTCAGTATTCCTTGCCTGGGACACTTTCTTTAGGCTTTACTTCAACAAGGTCAAGTACATCTCAGAAATATGGCCCATGAGGTGAATTTTCAAGGGATAAATGAGGGCACTATAGGGCAGGAAAGGAGATCCACTGCTGTACCCCCATGTTTTTTTGGGGTATGGTGGCGAGAACTGTAGCATTGGCATCAGATCAACCCAAGTTCAAAGGCTGATTCTACCACTCGCAAACTGTGTAAACCTTAGTTAAGCTATTTATCGTCTCTGAACTTCAGTTTCGTAATATGCTAAGTGTGGGTAATAATACTTCCCGTGTGGGTTCGCTGTGAGGATTAACCAAGATAATAAGTGAGAAAGAGCTTTGTAAACCTCCAAGAACCATACAGAAAAGGCATTAACACAATAGTCCAAGAGATACGTGATGAAGTCCGTTTAGCTTCCATCCCTAGCATTTCCATGGAGACGGTGAAACCCTAGCAGGCTTTTAGTCGTTTTTGTATGATTTTAGAAATCGTTTTTAGGGCTTGGGATGAAAGCTGATGGAATTGAAAAGGCTGAGAGATTAGGAGAAGAGCTTGAGTCTGAGCTCATAATCTTCCTTTGCGGCAAGATATTGACAGAGTAATGCTCAAGACTGAACAATTTCCGCGGCCCGGGAAATCCATCCAGTTCGCCTTTTCCTGCAGATAGAAAAGAGTGAACCCAGGTTGAGGAAGAAACTCCAAGTGAAAAGAGTTCAGGAACCTTCCGATGCCATGATGTACCCTGTCTGACATTGGCCCAACCATAATTCAAGGGAAATTCCCAGGAAAATCCTTGTCATCATTATCACTTGTATTAGTTTTGCCAGGGGTGTTATAACAAAATACTGGGTGGCTGAAATGATGGAAATTTGTTTTCTCACAGTCAGGTCCAAGATCGAGGTGTCAACAGGTCTGATTTCCCCTGAAGCCTCTCCCTCTGGCTTGAAAAGGCCACCTTCTCCCTATTGTCCTCACGTGGCCTTTCTCTGTGCACGTGCCTCCCTAGTGTCTTCCCATCTTTTTGTAGGAACGCTAGTCCTTTTGGGTTAGGGACCCACCCTTATGACCACATTTATCCTCACTTACCTCTTTAAAAGTCCTCTCTCCAAACACAGACACACTGGGAACTAGGGCTGCAACACATGGATTTTGTGGGGACACAGTTCAGCCCCTAAAATAACTTAAAAGAATAACAGTGGCGAAGATACAATTCCACATGCTTTCTGGTGGTGTCATATGCTGGGAGGTGTCACTCAGCTAATCCCAAACTCAAATCCCATAACAGGAAAATTACGATCTTTTTAAAAGACATAATAGACACTTACATACACAAGTGATAAAACTCCAGACTTACTGTTAGGCATGTAAATATAGGCCCTGTTAAATATTTAATATTATCAAGCTTGTGCAACTTGAGCATGGTTTTGAGGCCAGCAACCTCAGTGTCTGTCTGCCTGTCTAAGTGGGGGCCCGACCTTGCTTGGCTCTTGATGCCACCAATAGAATTCTTTTATTTTGCTCTTTTCTACCTGAAGTCTAACTTTCTCTCTGTTCGGATTTTTATCACTTCACCCATAACTTGTTTTAATTTATGTAGTTCAAGTTTCGTTTTCTCATTTTCTGCTTTTGAGGGATGAAAATTTGCTCTTCTCCGAAATACTCATATATTTTTTCACATCAGCAGCCTGAGACATTATTTGCTGAAGAGTAAGCTGCTGCATTTTGGCGACATATCTTTGTAGATGAGACCCATGTTGACCTCCAAGATCCTGACCAATGCAGCGACAATGACTTCTGCTAGTTTGGTAGTAAACCCATTTCCTTTGAGTAAATACATGAAGGCATGGGTTTATGGCTCATTTGGGACTGAGGTTTTTTGAATTACAGTTAAAAGACAGGAAGGGCCATATGACGTGGGTCTTGGCTTCAGGTGTATTGCGTACTAGTTCTGTTAGCTCGTGCAATGTCATTTGATTTTTGCTCATCTGTTTACTCAATACATCTTTTGAGATGTATTGCGGAAGCTCAAGGTGCATGAGAAGGGTAGCTCTAAGGATGATCAGAGGTGAGAAGTATTTTTTGGATGTTTGTATGCTAAGAGGCAGAAGATTATAGAGATGGAAATATCGTGGTCCTTTTTTCCCCCCCTTTTTGGCTGCAGCCACAGCATATGGAAGTTCCCAGGCCATGGATCAAATCCTAGCTGTGACCTATGCTGCAGCTTTGGCAACATTTGATCCTTAACCTACTGCACTAGACAGGGAACTCTGAGATATTGTGGTCTTAAGAGGAAGATGATCAATCTATATGCCAAAGGAAGCAAACGAGATCGAGCCCAGATGGGACCGATATCCTGAGGAATGGGAATTGTCCATCCTCTATGAGTTTACATACGCAAATGTGCTGTGATACAGCTGATGGCTTTTGGTTTCCTTTTAAAGGAGAGAAGGAGATCTATTTCAAAGCACTGGTTTAAACTGTTTATGTATGCACAATGGACTATTATTCAGCCATGAAAAATAATGAAATAATGCCATTTGCAGCAACAGGATTGGACTAGAGATGATCATACCCAGTAAACAAAATCAGTCAGAGAAAGATAAATGCCATATGATATCACTTATATGTGGGAATCTAATAAAAATGATGCCAAGGAACAGGAAGAGACTCACAGATTTCAAAAGCAACCTTTTGGTTACCAGAGGGGAAACCATGGATGGGAGCGAGGAATTGGGAGAATGGGAGTAGCATATATGCACTACTGTACAGAACAGATAATTAACAGAAACTTACTGTACATCTTAGGGAAATCTACTCCATAGTTTTTAAATGACCTATATGGGAAAAAAAATATGTGTGTGTGCATGTGCGTTTGTGTGCAGCCAATTCACTTTGCTGTACAACTGAAACTAATACAATATTGTTAAGTCAACTATACACCCACAAAAATTAAAAAAAAAAAGCTGTTCTTTTTTATTTCTCACTAACAAATAACCCCTCAGGGTTTGCAAATCTGCAAACAGATAATTTTCCATTTTTGTTCCTAATGAGAAACACACAGTGCTTTTTAAGATTATCACATCTGCTCATCTGAATGCTAGTTTGGTGAGTTAAGGGCAATTATTTTCCTTAAGTAAGCTCCTCAAATGATGTCTCAAAGCCAAGTCCAATTTACTCAGTGGAGAATCAGATAGGATTTGCATAACTCCGTAGGTCCATACTCTTCACAGGTACTGTTCTAGGTTCCAGGAGAAACCCTAGGCTGATTAAGACGTAGTCCCAGTCTTAGGGAGGTTACAGTCTAGGCATGGTTACACATTCAGTCCTAATGCGAGCCTGTCCCTCCAGGACGTTTTCTTCCCTAGCAGCGGAGGTCAGGGTAGGGGTGTGGGGGTGGGGAAAGTAGTAGGTTCTGGGAAAGGAAACAAGAGAGGCAAATCATGTACAGAACCAAATAGTACAAGGCGATCTGGAAAAGTGTTATAAATAGAAGGACACGTTTTTCATAACCTCAGAGAAAAGCTTCATGGTGGAGATGACTTTAATTTGAATCTTCAAGTGAAAGCTAGAAAAGAAAACTGGGACATGCCAAACCTGGGAGGGCAGGGGCAGGGCAGAGGGTGGGGTGGAGGGAAGCAGGAAGTAAAGCAAAGGGGAAAATGTGCACCGTGTGGCGGGGGGGGGGGGGGGGGTGGGGAAGGGAGCTCCTTTACTACCTACCGTGTGCCTTTTGGGGTGTATGTGGTTAAAAGCAGGATACTTGGTGGTTATTCAGAAAAATAAAACTGAAAATGTTGATTGGAGCTGGTTTGCTTTGACCATCAGACTGGAGAGGCTACACATTACCCTGTAGGAAATAAGCAAATAGCCCAGTTTTGGATGCAGTGGCTGGAAGAGAAAATGGGAGAAGGTGGCGGGAGGTGTGACCACACGTGAGCTGAGGTTCCAGGCTTCCCGTGAAGGCGACAGCTGCAGAGCATCAAATCTCAAGTCCAGGGCTCTTCTGACTACACTGGATGCACGTCTATGAAGCAGGTTCTGGAGTGGCCTCAAAGAATATTGTTTCAACAGAACAGAGGTGGACATAGTTGAGGCTATGGCACTGTGGATTGAAATAGGATGGGAGATCATGTAGATGATAATTATTTTTTTTGGAGGGGAGCGCCCATGGCATGCAGGAGTTCCTAGTGGAGGATTGAACCTGAGCCCCTGTAGCGACAACACCTTAACTGCTAGGTCATCAAGGAACTCCAGATGTAGACGATAATTTTAATGATAGAAAGAGGGATATTGGTACAGCACAAGGGTGGGAGAAAGCCTTTTGAGGGTTTTAGAGGGGAAAGATGGGTAACTTAAGCACACTTGTGGACAAATGGGGTAAGAGCAACTAAGGGAAGGTGCGAAGGATGGGGCTGCAGTAAAAGATGCCACAAGAGCAAGCAGAGATGGCATCAACAGTATAGATGGAAGGGATGGGAAAAGAAGAGGGCAAGTTCTGAGCTGGGAAGGCAGAAGAAGGCAGGATGAATTCAGATGGAGTGGTAGAGATGATTTTAACATCAGGTGGCCCCCTGTCTTAGTGAAGAAGATGAAGATGTCATCCACAGAGAGTGTAGGTGCCTCCTGGGGCTGAGGAGTCAAGAGAAGCTTGGGAAATGTTATGGCAGTTGATGGACGGAAATGAATCTTGGAGCCACAGGTTTCAGTTACGCTGCTAATCAGATGCATGGCTTTAGGTGGATCACTTCATCTCTATGAACCTGTTTCTTCCTTGATAAAATTAGATATTTACAAAATAGCACATGTGTATACAGTGCTCAGGACTTTACATCTGTTAACTTAATTCTCACAACCTCATGATGAGAAAGAAAGGAAGAGAGAAGCAAAGTGACTTGTATGAGTCTTCCAGGCACTAGGGGCAGAGCTGGGATTCGAACCCACGCACCTGGCGCTATGGACTGTACTTGTCACTTCTAGGCCACGGTGTCTGGTGTAGGCCACCTAGTGATCTCCTGAGTGTTAAAAGGCGCTGACATCCCATGTGTCCATAAAATTAACTTTTTTAGACAGACTAGTAGCTCCTTGATTCTTCTCGTAAGCGCAAAGCATTTTTCCTGCCTGAGTTTACTGGTCAGTGTGAGGATGAAGACAAGCCCTCACTTTTCCAGTCAGCGCCTCTCATTGCAGAAAAGGTTTGAAATGGCCGCAAGGTGGCAGCATTAACTCAAAGATACCTAGCCTTGAACTAACCCCAAAGTCAGAATTGGCCTTCTGACTGAATTCTCTATTTTTCTAAAACCCCAGGGTATACTTATTCGAAGGTGAAATCTCGGCTAGATCTTGTGAGGAGCCTAATGGTGAAGGAGCCGCAGAAATCAAAGCGGAAGTATCGCCTTAGGAATTCAGAGCCTTTGGAAGGGAAAGGAAAGGCGATAAATTCAGAACCACTGGGAACCTCGGAGTTATCCTTTCAAGAAGCTGCAAATTCGGCGTCGTTCATACACCCGAACTGAGGAATATTCCATTTTACACTTTTAGTAGTCTTCATTTTAACCCATTTAATTATTTTTAGAATATTGAACGTGGAGAGAGGATATAATTACTTTATAGAGCCAGATGTTTTGGCTAGATTGTCTGTGTTAGGATGTTTGATCTACAA
This sequence comes from Catagonus wagneri, assembly GCA_004024745.2. Lineage (NCBI taxonomy): Eukaryota > Metazoa > Chordata > Mammalia > Artiodactyla > Tayassuidae > Catagonus > Catagonus wagneri. Next base: position 2,341,532 of record PVHT021183666.1, read on the forward strand.
GGTGAACTTTTCTCTTTCCCTCCTTCCCCCCTTCCCTCATCCTTCTATTCCTGCTTCTTCCTCTTCCCTCTCTTCCCCCTTGTCCTCCTTTCCATTCTTCTCTCTTCTTGTCATTCTTCTTTTTCTTTTTTAAAATTTATTTTTTTAAAAAATTAAGTTAGTTGATTTACCACATTCCTTCAATTTCTGCTGTATAGCAAAGTGACCCAGTTATACATACATATACATTCCCCCCTTCCACAATCTTCCATCATGTTCTAACCCAAGAGATTGGATATAGTTTAGTTCCCTGTGCTGTACCTTAGGACCCCACTGCTTATCCATTCCAAAGAATCTCTCTCTGTCTCTCTGTTTTCCCCTTGATTGCTGCAGGGACTATATAAAATAATGATGAGGAGGCTCTCATCATCAGAGCTGGGTGTGTGGGTTAGAAGACGAGATCCTGCAAAATTCCAAGAGTGGTGCAAAACACCTAGCCTGCCACTTACTTGGCCACCTCTTATTTTTTCAAAAATCTTTAAATTTATTCTAAGGGAAATTTTCTTAGAAAGTGAAATATTTCATAAAAGGGGGGAAAAAAGCTAGGTAAGCTTCACTTTTGTAGCTGACTTTACTGGAACATGCTTTTGTGAGTCTCCATGGGAAGCAGGGACGTTTTCTAGATTCTGAGAGCATCCTTGCTCTCACACTGAAGCTGCATGGATGCCCTAAAGGAGTGGTAGAGCCCAGTGTGAAAGTATGTAGACTTTGAGTCAGGCAGGCTTGAGCATCTCCTTACTTTCTGGAGTGACAAGAGATGCTTCAGGTTTGTCTGCATATCTTTTGCTCTAGTCCTGGAATCAATCATTTACCAAGTAGCCCTGTTGCTTTTACTGGAGCTTATTATTAGAAACCAAGATCTGGGTACATACTGAAGCTTTCACAACTGTAGCATTGGAAAGATAATATATATATTTTTTGTAGAGTTGGGTGAACATTAAGTGAAATAATACACACACAGAGTACTTAAGCGCCTGAAACATAGTCTCCCGTATGTGATGCTATACTCAGTAGGGGCTGAAATAGAAGCTTTTGCTTCCTGAAAGCTACATGTTAAAGCCCACTTAAAGCTTAGCTGGAGTTCCCATCACAGCTCAGCAGAAACGAATCTGACTTGCATCCATGAGGTCGCAGGTTTGATCCATGGCCTTGCTCAGTGGGCTGAGGATCCTGCGTTGCCATGAACTGTGGTGTAGGTCGCAGATGTGGCTTGGATCTGGCGTTGCTGTGGCTGTGGCATAGCCCGGCGGCTACAGCTTCGACTGACCCCTGGCCTGGGAACCTCCATATGCTGTGAGTATAGCCTTAAAAGGACAGTACATACATACATACATACATACATAAAGCTAAGTTGATTGGGAAAAAAATTCATGAAACTGTTTTTTTAAAATTTTTTATTGTTGATTTTACAATGTTCCTTCAATTTCTGCTGTACAGCAAAGTGTCCCAGTTTTATATATATATATATATATACACACACACACACACACACATTCTTTTTTTAATCCTATATTCCATATGTTCTAACCCAAGATATTAAATATAGTTCCTTGTGCTGTACAGTAGGACTGCATTGCTTATCCATTCCAAATGTAATAATTTGCATCTACCAACCGCAAACTCCCCGTCCATCCCACTCCCTCCCCCACTCCCTCCTGGCAATCACAAGTCTGCTCTCTGTGTGTGTGATCTGTTATGAAACTATTTTGATCCATAAAAGTCCTTGCAACTAGAGATTCTTTAGCCAAAGCTGAGTTTAGACAAAACGGAAGTTGTAATGATGTTTATCCTTTATATTTGGCCCGATGAAATTAAAATATCCCCCTATTTAGAGAAGGAACCAAATCCCAGTACTCACAGGAAGTCTTCTGTGGGCTGCGTGGGGATGGTTGGACCCTGCAGCTTCTCTGGAGGCATTTTTGATGGAATTTGATCATCAATCATTTTAGCCTCTGATTGAAGAACAGATGCTCCCCCTGGGCCCTTCAGCCTCTTGGTATCACGATAATGTTTTGTTCCCCTAGGAAAGTGGTGTTTTGATGTTTGTTTGTGTGTCCCCGAGCTGGGCACTGGGGTTGAGAGACCTCAGGGAGCTTCCCTCCAGAGGATCCCAAATCTGCGTAGATGGCAGCTTCTGGCTGATCCAGCCTCTCCCAGCGGTTTGGTACCACTCACTCAGGCTCAGAAACAAACCGCAGCAGAAGCTGAACCGCCTTTACGCTTACTCCATAGCCTCAGGAAATCTTTTCCTCTTTGAAATCGGAGGTCTTCAGAGACCGAACAGCTTTTCCTTTTTTTTTCTCAGGCTTAAAAAACTGATGGTTGAAGGCAGTTCCGAATTAAGATCTCATAATTCCCGAGGAACCAGGTACATTTCCCCGACCTTTTTTTTTTTGCTGTGTGTAAAAATAACAAATCTGTCCAGGAGAAAGGGTAGAAGTGGGTATTCAAAAATAATTCTATTTTCCTGACTCGACTTTGCCACGTGAAAAATTGAGATAGAGTGAACCCCCCCAAGTAATTTTGGGTCACCTTTCCTTAAACAGAAACTGACAGTCATTGCTGGGTAGAATGCTGCTACCAGCTGATTTAATAAAACCCAGGAACCAAGTTCATATGAGTGACCAATAGCTTTTTGTTAAATTTTTTAAATTGAAGTATAGTTGATTTACAAGGTTGTGTTAATTTCTAGTGTATGGCAAAATTATTCAGTATGGATTATATTCATTATATATTATATTAATTCAGCATATATATTCACTCATAGATATTTATACATGTATTCTTTTTCATATTCTTTTCCATAATTGTTCATTGTAGGATACTGGATATAATTCCCTGTGCTGTATACAGTAGGATCTTGTTGATCTATTTTGTAGATAGTTTGTATCTGCTAATCCCAAACTCCTAATTTATTCTCTCCCCCACCTCCTTTCCCCTTTCGAAATCACACTTTTGTTTTCTGTTAATTGACCAATAGTTTAATAAAAAGACACATTTGTTTGTGTTGAGCGCCCACCATAGACCACACTGTGGGCTAGATTTCCCAATTTTTATCTTACTTAAGCCTTTACTGACAGAGGGAAATTGACTTGCCTATAGTCCCGCACTAGTTAGCATTAAATTGGTTATTCTAACTCAACTCTTGAGTTTCTAGTCCATCCATTTATTTAACACAGATTCAAGAGTCTACTCTGTGCCTGGCCCTAGTCTAAGAAGCTCCTTTGGAAATCTCCCAATGGGATATGATGGCTAAGGGGGATTCTTCAAACCTTGCTAGATATAATTTTGTTTTCAGATTATCTGTCTTGGTGGTTTCAACTTCTATAATCCCTTCGTCCTTGAAGTTTTCATGTTTTTCATTTTCCAACACAGTTTCTTATTTATGAAATAAAGCAGTCTATCACAGGCTTTGAGTCTTTTGAAAAATGTTTTTACTTTTTCCAGACTCCTTTTGATATATTTTTTTTAGACCTATGCAGAAAAGCTTGGCCTTTGCAGGACTTTGGTGGGGTAAACACCACAGTAGCATCAGCAGTGGGATTTAGGGTCAGGCCTTGCTATAAAATGCGGTTGTGATGATTTTCGCACACCTATAATTGTAATAAAACTCATTAAGCAATGGAAAAAAATAGCTAAAGATGGCAGTTTGTGGTAATTCAATAGAGGGAGTGCATGATATCTGTCAGAAATCTATTTTGGAGAGTTCCTGCTCTGGCTCAGCAGTAATGAACCTGGCTGCATCTGTGAAGATGCAGGTTGAATTCCTGGTCTCGCTCAGTGGGTTAAGGATCCAGTGTTGCTATGAGCTGTGGTGTAGGTTGCAGCAACAGCTCTGATTCAGTCCCTAGCCTGGAAACTTCCATATGCCACATGTGCAGCCCAAGAGAGCCAAAAAAAGAGAAAACCAGACAAAAAGCCTCTTTTTTTTTGGTCATACCTGTGAGCTATGGAAATTTCCAGGCCAAGGATCAAGTCTGTGTCATCGTGTGACCCGAGCCACTGCGGTGACAATGCCATATCCTTAATCCACTATACTATAAGGGAACTCTACTTCTAATTTTTAGAAATTAGACCTACAGCCTAGATACATATAATTGGGTGGTCAGTATTAACCAAGAACATTGATTAAATAAGCATTTGAGGAGGTGTTTTTGAATGGAACTCAGAATCCTCACTAAGCTGCTTTTCATTCTTGGAGTTTTTCCATGTTGTTTGTCCTGCCTCATATTGGAGAGTAGGCTGGTTTATGAGATGCGAAGGTGAGAATCTCTTTAGTTGAAGGACCACAGTACTTGGCAAGCAGTTTTCCCTTTCTGAACTCCCCCACCAATGAGCAGCAAATATTTGGCTGGAGCTCGAGATCTTGAGCTAGCCACTTTATCTCACCAAGTCTCAGTTTCTTCATGTATGTATCTTTACATGAATCTAAGTTTATAATATACATGCTTGCTATAAAATATATTCTGTAGGATATGTAACTCCTGGAGTTGTGATTAAAGGAACTGTGAACACAAATAGAGTTTCATAAACTCTAGAACAGCTCTCAACCAGGGACAACCCTGTGGACATTGGGGACACTGGTTGTCACAACTGGGGCAGGGGGTGAGTTCCTGGCTTCTAGAGGCCAAGAGTACCGTTAAACATTCTGCAAGGCACTGGACAGCCACTCCCCCACCCCCGCTGCCACTTCACCCTGCTGCAACCAAAAGAACTGTCCAGCCCGTGATGTCTATAGTGTCAAGTTTAAGAGATCCTGTTCTGGGGATATGTACAGATAGTGCAATTAAGTAGTTGTGTGACCTTGAGGGGCCCCAGTTTCTTAATATGTGATATCAGGAAACTGCCTGGCATAGATGATAGGATATTGTGTCTGTTGAATTAGAGCCTACACAGCACATGTCAAAAGTCAAAAGGAAACCAAAAATAAGGAGGTCTGGATAAATGCAATGGAAAGGGTTGCTTGTTGGAAAGTTAATTGGTCCGTTACTGGATTACTAAATGGAAATCTGTCAATAAGCAATGGAGGATAAAAATATAAAATTCTGGGAATGTAGCCTAAGGAAAAAGAAACAGGTATGAGAACATATCTACAAAGGTATTCACTGGAGCATTGTTTGTAAATGTGGAAAAGTAGAAACCAGGGAAAAACCTGGCAGACTGGGCTATCGCCTTACCAATATGATCCCTTTCCAGCATAAGCTAAGGTCAAGCGGATCTGAAGCATTTTTCCCCTCGTATGTTTGGAAAGAACAGAGAAAGGAGAACTTGACCGTAACCAGGATCCCTTCCTTCCTACCTTTCTTCCTTCCTTCCTTCCTTCCTCCCTCCCTCCCTCTTTCTTTCCCTTCCTCCCTTCCTCCCTCCCTCTCTTTCTTTCCTTCCTTCCTTCCTTCCTTCCTTCCTTCCTTCCTTCCTTCCCTCCTTCTTTCTTTCTTTCTTTGCCAAGCTAGAGGCATTTGGAAGATCCCAGACCAGGAATGGACCCCACGCCACAGCAGCGACAATGATGAATCCTTAACACGCTGAGCCACCAGGGAACTCTTTTTTTTTTTTTTTTTTTAATGGCCATACCAGAAGCATATGGAAGTTCCTGGGCCAAGGACTGAATCCGAGCCACAGCTGTGACCTGTGTGGCAGCTGTGGCAACACTGGATCCTTTAATCCACTGCTCCAGGCTGGGTACCGAATCCAGGCCTCTGCAGTGACCCAAGCTGCTGCAGTCAGATTCTTAACCCATTGTGCCACAGTGGGAACTCTGGAATTCCTTTTTTTTTTTTTTTTAATTCAAAGACTTCTATTAAGAAGTGGAGATCTATGTATCTCAGTATAAATATATAAATATAAATTACAATTGAATTACTGTTGAGGGATAAACTCTTAAGACATTAAAAGTTGTAGTTAAGAGCTCTGGGTTGAATATCAAACAGACCAACATTTTAATTCTACTTTCAACACTTACCAGTTATATAACTTTAAGCAATAATTATTTTCCTCTCTCCTCTTCCTTCCTTTCCTCCACCTCCTCCTTTCCCTCCCCTTCTTTCTTCTTCTTCTTCCTTTTCGTCCCATTATTTCATAATAATAGCTCTCCAGTCTTCATCTAAAAGCTACTAGAGTTTAGGAGCAGACAGTAGCCAGAAAAAGGAGACAACGTATAAAATATACTGCCATGGGAGTTCCCTTTGTGGCTCAGTGGTTAATGAATCCGACTAAGAACCATGAGGTTGCGGGTTCGATCCCTGGCCTTGTTCAGTGGGTTAAGGATCCGGTGTTGCCATGAGCTGTGGTGTAGATCGCAGACGCGGCTCGGATCCTGCGTTGCTGTGGCTGTGGCGAAGGCCAGCAGCTACAGCTTCTTTTAGACCCCTAGCCTGGGAACCTCCACATACCATGGGTGTGGCTCTAGATAAAAAGGCAAAAAGACAAAAAAAAATATACTGCCAACTGGAAATAACCAGGTAAAAAAAAAAATGCTCCATTTGCATATTTTGCGTATAGAATGGAGAATTTTTAAAGAGGTGAAAATTTTGAAACGAGGAATAGATTCTTATTATATATAAACTTCTTGTGTGTATTTTACAGTTTACACATTATACAGTTTCTCCTTGTGTAAAATGAAGAAAATAATAGGATTAACTAACTCCAAAGAGATGGTTTGAAGATTAAATAAGTTAACTTCAAGTAAAGCTCTTGGAGCAGTGCCTGCCATATTACTACTAATAATAGGTAAGGTACTTTATATATATATGAAGCTTTATTGTGATTTATATATATATATATAAATATCAATGCTTTATTGTGATTTATATATATATAAATATCAATATATAAAAATACTTCTATTTATTTATAAGTAATATAAATATATTATGTAAATAAATTTATATAAATTATATATTATATAAATATAGATAATCTAATTATATTATATATATAAAACTATTACAGTGATTAATACCATATAATTATATCTGCATACATAATTTCAGGAACTCTCTACAGATGAGTCTATATTCTTAGGACTGAAATAAAACAAGGAATGAGGGATTTATACTTTTTTACTTCATACTATTCTTTTTTTTGATTTTTTAAAAACTGAATAAATAAAATCTTAAAAACTAAGCTACCAGAAATATCATATTTTGTTTTATATGATGCAAACAGGTAGAATAATTCAAGCTCTGAGTGTATGGACTTTGGGTTCAGAAGGGTAAAGATGTGAATTCGAATTCAACCCCTACTAATTAGGTTATTCTAGTCAATATTAAGCTCCCAGGCCTTAACTTTCTGATCTGTGAAATGGATGTAATAGCACCTGCCTCATGGGATCAAAGGCTGTGAGATAATGGAACGGTCCAGCATGTGCCTTACACAGAGTACATTCTCAGTACACATTAGTTCTCTATTTTTACATCATCCCTCTTGTCTTTCCATCTGAGGTTCCTGAACACCGCTTCTTTAATCACCAGGCTGCACTGACTTTTACCTCAATGGAGAATGGCACAGAAGCAACAGAGTTCATCCTCTTGGGGTTAACTGATGACCCCAACCTTCAGGTTCCCCTCCTCCTGGTGTTCCTGTCCGTCTACCTCATCACGCTGGTTGGGAATGGGGGGATGATGGTGCTCATCTACGCGGACCCTCGCCTCCACACGCCCATGTACTTCTTCCTCAGCAACCTCTCCTTTGTAGATCTGGGTTACTCCTCAGCCGTAGCTCCCGAGGTGGTAGCTGCACTGCAGTCAGGGAACAAAGTCATCTCCTACCACGGATGTGCTGCTCAGTTCTTCTTCTTTGTGGGCTTAGCCACCGTCGAGTGCTACCTCCTGGCCTCCATGGCCTATGATCGCCATGCCGCGGTGTGTAGGCCTCTGCACTACACCTCCACCATGACAGCGGGCGTGTGTGCCCTCCTGACGACAGGCTCCTACTTCTGCGGCTTCCTCAATGCCTCCATCCACACGGCAGGCACCTTCAGACTCTCCTTCTGTGGTTCTAACAAGATTAATCACTTTTTCTGTGACATCCCCCCACTCCTGGCTCTCTCATGCTCCGACACACGTGTGAATAGGCTGGTGGTCTTCTTTGTCGTGGGCTTCAACGTCTTTTTCACCCTCCTGGTCATCCTCATCTCTTACCTCTTCATATACGTGGCCGTTCAAGGGATGCGTTCTGTGGAAGGAAGGAAGGAAGCCTTCTCCACCTGTGCGTCCCACCTCACTGCCGTCTCCATCTTCTATGGAACCATCATTTTCATGTACTTACAGTCCAGCTCCAGCCATTCCATGGACACGGACAAAATAGCATCTGTGTTTTACACGGTGGTGATTCCCATGCTGAACCCCTTGATCTACAGTCTTAGGAACAAAGAAGTGAAAAATGCTCTCTGGAAAATGCTCAACAAACTTTATCTCAAGTCTTTAAGTGCGAATAGGAGTCAGATAACTAAGGGATAAACCTTCCTTCAGACCCAGATACCGTCGTCATGACTTTTTTTTTTAAACATTCTGTGCATTTTATTTTATATTTTAAGATTTTTATTTTCCCTGTTAAAGTTGACTTACAATGTTCTCTCAATTCCTGCTGCAAAGTGACCCAGTCTCACACACATACATTCTTTTTCTCACATTCTCCTCCATGATGTTCCATCACAAGCGACTAGATACAGTTTCCTGTGCTGCACAGCAGGATCTCATTGCTTATCCACTCCAAATGTAATCGTTTGCATCTACTAACCCCAAACTCCCAATCCACCCCACTCCCTCCCCCTTGACAACCACAAGTCTATTCTCCAAGTCCATGAGTTTGTTTCTTTTCTGTAGGTGGGTTCATTTGTGCTGTTTATTATGTTCCAGATATAAGTGATATCCTATGGTATTTGTCTTTCTCTTCCTGACTTCCTTCACTTAGTATGAGAGTCTCTACTTCCAGCCATCATCCTGAATTTTGAGATTTGGCAGATTTCAGTTCTTTCTTCTCCAAGAACAGTGGTTACTTCTGCTATTAGGAGAAGTCATAAAAAGCAGAACTTTGAAATGTCTCGCTCAGGAAAATAACACCCTGGGATATTTAAATCTTTTTTGCATTAGTTTCCTGACATGGTTTAAAGCAGAAGATCAAAGCTTAAACTGAACGTACTGAATTTCCCTCTCCCTATTTTAATTGGAAGAAATTTCCATTTGTTCTTAAAACTGGGTGTAAGGACATCTTCATTGAATAATATTTATTAACTGGAAGTCATAGGGTCATGCTTTTCATTTCTTTTATCCATGGGTTTGAAAGTTAAAGTTTCTAATGCTGACAAGGGATGTTTCACAAATTTTAATAATGTCCCACAGAAGGCTGTAATTTAAAGGACAACGCACTGGACCAAGAGTCAGATGAGCCAGTGTTGGATCCTTCCAACCTCCACCCTTCTGCATCCACTCTCATTCCCATCCTCACTCATAGGTTTTGTAACTTTATACTCTCTATCTCCTTGCGTTAAAGTGTTAGGACAACTTTGGTAGAAAACAATAAGCCATCTTGTGTCTATATGTTTCAGCAGATAAATTGTTTAAACTTTAACCTGAACAGAATATCTTTTAAAAAAAGTGCCTGCACTCTGTTATATCCTTCTGACTTTTGTCTAACATCATCACCCAAACTTGCTGAAGGTTTAAAGAAGAAAAATTTTTTTTCCAAGGGCTCTGAGCAAGGACCTCTGTATTCTGAATTAAATGCTTGCATTTCTCAACATCCTTAAGTTTGGTGAATCTATTATGAAAACACACAATAGCTTTCTCTGCGCACTTTGCTTCTGTTTCAATAATTCAGTTCACCTCTGGATCCCTGTTCCATTCTGATGTTCTATACTTAGAGGCAGCAAAAATCAAAAAGCCTGCGGAAATGTATTTCTTAAGCTAGGAATGGCCTGATGACGCACAGCACGAGTCCACATTCAGGTCTTGTTTTGTGGGCTAGATGGTGTGAGTGAATGTGTGGGTGGGGAGTGGTGATTAATTTTATTTCTCACATATCAGCTGCTTGATGGTGTTTATAGCTACAATTAGCCTAAGTCACTGCATATTTTCATGATTACAACATCTCAAATTTTTTTTTATCTTAAATGTGAAAACTAGAAAGTATTTTTTATTAGGGGGGTGGGCTACAGAAGTTCCCAGGCCAGGGATTAAACTCCAGCCACAGCAGTGACAATGTCAAATCCTCAGCCCACTGAGCCACCAGGGAACTCCTGAAGAGCAGAAATCTTGGTGGGCTAAATCAGGGAGCTTAGGAAGTCAAATTAGTTTTGAGATTGTCAAACTCGATCATGCACAAGGCACCCTTGGTCTGAGGTGGGCTGATCATGGGTGTTGTGGAGAGAGAAGCAAAGAGGGAGTGTTGGAATATGAGGTCAACCTATGGGAAAAGCTTTCTCTGGCACATTGTCACAATCACCTACAGGGATCAGGACTTCTGGGTCCAGGGCCTTGACAACCTAGACCTGCCTCATGGATCCTCCTGCCTCCTTGTGTCAGCAGTGAGTGTTACCCAGCAGCACACCTAGAACAGCCTTTAATGGCCGGGATCCACTTCACAAAGAAGTCCTTCCTGGAAGTTCTCTGGTGGCCTACCAGCTGGGATTCTGTGTTTTCACGTCTGCGGCTCGGGTTCAATCCCTGGTCTGGGAACTGAGATCCTACATAAGCTGCTGCACGCCATAGCCGAAATAAATAAATAAATAAATAATAAATTAAAAAAAAAAAAGTCCTTCTCAGTGACTTACAGCTGTTACCAGGCTCACAGTGCCCAGGTTTGGAGATGAGTCTGGAAAGCTCTGTGTTAGCACTGAGTGTGTTCTATTCGTCGCTCAGCTTCTCTTCCTGCTTGATATCATTGACTTCTTTTCCTCTTCTTCCTGCTCATCTTTTTCTGCTTCCTCTTTTTCCTTCTCCTTTTCCTCTTTTTCTTTCAACCTCTTTCTATCAGTCCAAGTAAGAGCTGGCCTAAGCAGTTAGGACCCTATGAAAAATTGAAGTCTATAGTTTGTGTATTGAAACTGTTACATGTCCGTCCTAATGAATGCATATTTGGTATAGCTGAGAGTCTTGCAGGAACTCTCACTTTTCTGTTCATGTACTTCCCACTTTTGGCTCCTGAGCTCCCCCACTCTGTCGCCCCATCCATGTCCAAGCCTTAATTGCCATCCACTGTTTAACTTCCTGTCCTTCAAGCTCCTGGTTGTTCAGCAGAGGTATTTCCAGCAGACACTCCATGAGGATTCATTTCTACAAGCTAGTCAGGGACGTCTTGTCTCCAGAAAGACATCAATTTACAGAATACAAATTACTGTGACATGTCCCCATGCGAAATCCGTCAAACAGTGACTAAAATGCTCATTTGATTATAACAACACCCACCCTCTCCCGGCAGGAATGATCTGATGAAAGAGAGACACTGTGGGTTAGGCCTGTAGCTCAAGTTAGTACAATAAAGGCGTGCTGTGGGAGGACTTCCTTCCTGAAATATCCAAAAACAGACTGTGAAAACACATGAATCAGGGCAATTATTTACATCAGGATAAATCATCTATTGGAAAAGAATTCACGATTGAGTTATTTAATAAGAGTCCTCTGGAGTTCCCTGGTGGCTCGGTGGGTTAAGGATCCAGTGTTGTCATTGCTGAGGCTCTGGTTACTGCTGTGGCAGGGGTTGGATCCCTTGCCCTGGAACTTCTGCATGCATGGCTAAAGAAAGGAAAAAAATAAGAGTCTCTCTTCGTGCATGAGATAATTTATTTAGCTTTTATGTATATGGAAAGAAAAATTAAAATGTGGCAAAGAGGGTTAAAGATCTGGTATTGTCACTGCAGTGGCTGAGGTTGCTGCTGTGTCTTCTGCTCTATCCCTGGCCCAGGAACTTCCACACGCCACTGGCACAGCCAAAAAAAGACTATTAAGAGTTCCTGACAATTGAAGCTAATGTTACAGAGTCATAGACTCTTTAGCCATGAAAGAGCCTTTAGAAATAACCTGTACTGATTCTCTCTTTTTACAGTTGAAAACCCTGATTCCCATGGTTGAACTTACTTTAACTCACAAAAACCAAATATTACTTGACTCTTATTCATCCTTTACATTCTATAAAGTTCTTTGATACAAAAGTCTTATATCGGAAGACATTTTTACTTTCATTTGTTCGCTATGAGACAGATTTTTGTGCCTTGTTTTTGCAGTTGATGAAATCAACTCTTTGAGAAGTTAACTCACTTGCCTAATGCTAACAAGAGGAGCCAAGGCTTGAACGTAACTCTTGCTTTCCTGCCCAGTCCTCTGAGAAAAGAAGCCTTGTGTTTCAGTAAATTTCAATAGACAAATTATTTGATGTATAAATCATTTAAAGACTGTCTTTCATGATAAATCCTGGCTATTGTGGAAAGGCGCTGTGGAGAATACAAACAAAGTTAAGACTGAAGGATGTAATTCCTACTTTGACAAAGCAAACCCTCCTGCATATATGGTGTCTGATGTGATACACTTTGAGGTGAATGACTCAGCGTTCAATAACTTTGCCAGCTGGAATTTTTCCTTTACTCTGTGGAACATGGAAGGATCAGGGCACATCAGTCTTCAAAGCTGGAGTTGGTTCTTTGACTACTGCATCCTGCAGAGATGGCCAGGCCCCAGCCAATATTTACTGGGCACCCGATGCAGGGAAGTCATGGTGTGGGGTCTGTGAAGGAACCAATGATATGCTACATTGTTCCTGCTTCAGGGGAAGCTTGCAAACAAGACAGTGGAACGTAATTCTAGATAGATGACCGTTCAAGGCATTTGTGGTTATAGCCAAGTATAGAAAATAATTTTCAGGACACTTCAGAGATGAGAAAGAATCCTGTGGGTAAGGAAGACTCCCTGGAGGGGGTGGAACTTGAGCCAAACTCTGACAGGTTGCTACAGAGAGGCGAGAACTCCAAGATAGAAGACTTAGATTCTAGTTTAAGCTCTGCCTCTTACCAGTTCTGAGATTGGCACAAGCCACTTAGATTTGAGCCCATTTCCTCCCCGTCAAAGTGGAGGTAAAAGCACCAGCCACACCTTTCTCAAGGGTATTGGGAAGGCCACCTGAGATAAAGGGCAGGAAGGCATTTTTTTAAATTGCCACCTTCTTTTGAAAGGTAGAATTGCCGCTGGAACTGTATTATAAGCAGAGCTAAATGGTGAGTTCGTGACCAATGGGGGCCCACTGAACCCAGCTATGGACTTGGGATTGCACACGGCAGAGGCTTCTATTGGCAGGAACTTGGAGGAAAAGTAAACTACTCAGATTAGAAATAGGTGAATCACCAACACCTTGACACATTACTTTTATAGACAATTAAGATTTGTTTCCATCAAACTGAATGAAGACCCTGGGTTTATGAAAACAGTTGTGTCCCACAGTGAAATCACACTTTTACAGAGAAACTTCTGTAGGATACCACCACTCAGCTATCTAGATCCAAGCCCAAGGGTCCTACCTCCTGTTCACGACACGGGACTTCTCAGTTGTTCTCTGATTATTTCATGAGCTAAGTATGTGTGTTTATGGGGGGTGCGGTGGATGGATGATATTTTTGTAGTGTATTTAACCAGAAAAAAGTTATTGCGCATGTGTCTATGTGTTTGTATAAAATACTCATTTTAAACTTCCTACAAATCAGTGAAAGTTATACAACCCAATAAAAATATAAAATTGAATTAGCCCGCTATTTCTCATGTTAATTTAATTTAGCTCTAGTTTTAGATAAAGATGAACAACGCTGGTGTCAACATTTTTGTCATATATTTTATGACATTCATGCATTCAGTTCTCTAGGGTATGTCCATTTTAGGGTGTCATTGCTGAATCATAGGGTATACACAGTTTCAACTTTACTAAAATTTCCAAAGTGGTTGTGCCAATTTATACTCTCCTTAAACAGTGTATGGATTCCTACTGCAACATTTGGTATAACTGGGATTTTATTTATTTATTTATTTATTTATTTATTTATTTTAAAGTACAGTTGATTTATAATGTGCCAATTTCTACTGTACAGCAAAGTGACCCAGTCATACACCTATATACATTTTTTTCTTATAATATTTTCCATCATAGTCTATCCTGGGGGATTGGATATAGTTCCCTGTGCTACCCAGTGAGACCTTATTGCTTATCCATGCTAAATGAAGTAGTTTGTATCTACTAACCCCAAACTCCCAGTCCATCTTACTTCCTCCCCCTCCCCCTTGGCAACCACAAGTCTGCTCTCTGTGTCTGTGAGTATGTTTCTTTTTTGTTGATGCATTCATTTGCACCATATTTTAGATTCCACATAAAAATGACATCATATAATATTTGCTTTTCTCTTTCTGACTTATTCCACTTAGTATGAAAATCTCTAGTTGCACCCATGTTGCTGCAAATGCCACGATTTCATTCTTTGTTATGGTTGAGTAGTATTCCATTGTATATATATCCACATCTTCTTAATCCATTCATCTCTTGATAGACGTTTAGGTTGTTTCCATGTCTTGGCTATTGGGAACAGTGCTGCAATGAACATAGCAGTGCCCATACGTTTCTGAATTATAATTTTGTCAGGGCATATGCCCAGAAGTGGGATTGCTGGATCATACGGTTGTTCTTTTTTTTTTTTCTTTAAGTATACCAATTTGGAGAGAGCTCAGTATTTTCTTATTGTTTTCTTATTTTAAATTTTCTTGACTACTGATGAAATTTAACACACTAATAATTTTTTCCCATTTCAGCCATTTTTCTGTTGTTGCATAACAATAAAGCAAACCACAAACAGATACAGATGTATGGCAGCGCATGTACAGAGGCTACTGCTGTATTCTTTAATTGGATGGTGGATATACTGGAGTTTGCTATTATTAACCTCAACCTAGATATTTTATGCACTTAAAAATTTTATATAAATCACAGTAAAAATGTTAATATAGGTAAATCAAACATAGCTCCTGTATTCAAAGAGTTTATGTAAATTTCTGTTATGTACTATTCTATATAAGATATATTTCACATTAGAAATGTTAAAAAAGATATATTAAACAGAGCTCAAAAATCAAGACGTTTATGTTTAAAACTAAAAAGAGAAGAGGATCTACACATAAGTAGCCTTATTATATGTGGAAATGATAAACAGCTACAAGAGATATGTATAAAATGCTGAGATACAATAGAGATAGATCCCAGGTGGGAGAACTTAAAATTTGTTCTGGACAAGAAAGAGAGTTACAGTGAAATGGGAAGGAAAGCATGCAGATGTATTCATCAAACAGTGTTCTGTTTATCTGAATGTAATATTCATGAAGGGAAATAATGGAAAGTAAGCTTGGCTTATGTTGAGTTGGTGCCCCAGTGTAGAGGATATTCGCTTTCAGATTGAGTTTCTCAAGTTTATACTGTGGATTCTAACTCCACTAGAGAAAATCTAGATAACAGACAGATGTCAGAGCTAAAGACAGGATCCCAACTACTATAGGAGAACATTTACATCAGGTTTGCTTATGAAACTGTGTTAAAACAGAGCATTTGTTTGCTTTAGATAACTTGTTGAGCATTTCATTTGGGAGCACCTAGCCACCTAAATAGTTATTTCAGTACCTGTTGGAGCAGACATTGGTGATTTTTTAATGTATCCAGAATCCATTTTTTTTTCTTAAAAATGTTTTGGGAGTTCCCATCGTGGCTCAGTGGAAACGAATATGTCTAGCATCCATGAGGACGTGCGTTCGATCCCTGGCCTTGCTCAGTGGGTTAAGGATCTGGCGTTGCCTTGAGCTGTGGTGTGGGTCGCAGATGCGGCTCAGATCTGGCATTGAAGTGGCTGTGGCTGTGGCTGTGGTATAGACCAGCAGCTACAGCTCCAGTTTGACCCCTAGCCGGGAACAGCCATATGTCACATTTGCGGCCTTAAAAAAAGACCAAAAAAATGTTTTGATTTCCTTGGACGATGATCTCATAGTTATTGGGCTGATGGGAGAAGAATTTGCTGTGCCCATCAAGTCTATGGAAACCGGGCAAGAAGAGTCTTTCCTATAGAGAGATGCCCGAATCATAAAGCATAGAGGTATAGAGCAGCAAGCATGAGTCCTAAGCTCAGCCAATGAAAAGTTTTCACTTCCCCAAATCTAAATCTGAAGCGAGCCATGGAAAAACAGCATGAAGGCTTGAAGTCATTTGCTCCACTGGTGTGATTCTGGTGGGGCCGTTCCAGCCAGGACATTTTTTTTTTTTAGATTGTCCCACAGGAAGATTTTATTATTTTTTTTTAATTTTTATTTATTTATCTTTAAAAGGTTTTTCTTTTTTCTTTTCTTTTATTTCTTTTTGGTTTTTAGGGCTGCACCCTAAGCATATGGAGGTTCCTAGTCTAGGTGTCGAATTGGAGCTACAGCTGCCTGCCTACACCACAGCTCACAGCAACACCAGATCCTTAACCCACTGAGCATGCCAGGTATCGAACCCTCAACCTCATGGTTCCTAGTAGGATTCGTTTCTGCTGTGCCACAATGGGAACTCCTTATTTTTTCCATTATAGTTGATTTACAGTGTTCTGTCAATTTCTACTGTATAGCAAAGTGACCCAGTCACTCGTATATATATATATATATATATATATATATTTTTTTTTTTTTTTCCTTTATGCTAGCTTGAGTGGGTCTCTATAACAAATGTAACAGATAGATCTAACTTGTGAGAGACACTCCTTCAGGAGTTGTACAGTAAACAAGAGACAAATCCCCAGCCTCAAGAAATTGAAAACTAGAGTAGAAATGTAAAATTTGAGCCCAGAGTTCCCATTGTGGCTCAGTGGTTAACAAACTCGACTGATATCCGTGAGGATGCAGTTTTGAACCTGGGCCTCGCTCAGTGGGTTAAGGATCCAGCATTGCTGTGAGCTGTGGTGTAGGTCACAGATGAGGTTCTGATGCCACGTTGCTGTGGCTGTGGTATAGGCCAGCAGCTGTAGCTCCGATTGGACCTCTAACCTGGGAACCTCCGTATGCCCCAGGTGCGGCCCTAAAAAGACCAAAAAAAAAAAAAGAGGAAATTTAAAATGCTAAAAGTATAGGGAGGAAAAAAAAGCTTATATTGAAGAAAACTTTTATAAAAAGTCCATAAGCATTCCAACTAGCATCTCAATAACAGGAAAATGAAAAATGTAGAGAAAGCCCTGCCACAAAATTTAACTTACTTAGGAAAGCTAAGTAATCTGCAAGTCATCCACTTTTAAATCAAATTTTCTCGCTGTCAATGTTGATTAAAATTTGGAATTATCAGTGCATAGGAATAAAGGAGACCGAGGGGCTGTTTTCATTTCACTCTTGCATGTTTCAGACAAGGAAGTGGAGGCCTGGGGAGGGGAAGTGGTCTAATGTCCAGGAAGTGGCTGAGGCAGATCTCGTGCCATATTCTACCACTGCAGACCACCGCTCTTCCGGCTGGTGGCCACAACCCCTTTTGTGCTTGAGAACATCCACTTTTGCTTCTCTGTGGATGTTTCTGAGAGAATCACCTTCTGTCCTTACAAAAGCATTCCTGGCTCCCACCTGGGATAATGTCACTTTACACCTGAGGGAGATATGGGTCAGGCTACAGCTGGACAGAAAACCATGTCTAAGAGTCAACCTGCTGCCTTTTAAGTTAATTGCAGCAACTTCTCATGAGGTCCCTGGTTGGTTATTTTTCACATTTCTTCTCTTCAATTCCAAGCATCTCTGAAGTCAATAATAGCGCCTCTCATGGCGGATGCCATGGTGAGCTGCTCGGACCTCATAGCTGAACTCCCTCCAGGAATTGCCTTCTGCTGAAAAAAGCCACCTAACCCCGGGTAACTCACATCCAAGACTGGTCTGTGAGGGATACAAATCTCTGGCCCCTTGTCTTGTCTCCTTGGGACAGCTCCTGAGGAACTCCCCAGATCCAGAGGTACCCAAAGGACTGACTGAGACCTTAGTTGCAACCATGTCACAGTCCAACTTCTTGCTCTCTCTTGTCCTGCTGCCATCTCTCCCCTGCAGGGCTGTTCCTAAGGACATTTCCCACTGGGCCACCTGCATGCAAATCTCAGTCTTAAGAGTCTATTTCCCAGCAAATAGGATCTAAGAAGTCTCCTCACCCACTCTCAATTCTATTGGAATTTCTGATGGTCAAATAATATTGCTTGGCCTTCCTCAGGGCCATGAGTTCTGTTGCCAACAGTCTCAGGGATAGAATCCCAGGTCTCCACATTCATTTTCTGAAGAAAGAAGAAAATAGTGTCCCTGAGGCTGGTGCACACTACATTCATTGTTCCTACAGATGAGAGATTACTCCTCCTCTTCCTTAAGTGTTTCCTGAGAGTTTTCTTTTTCTTTTCTTTTTCAGTGTGCTTTTTTGTTGTTGTTTCTTTTTATGGCTGCATCTGCAGGATATGGAAATTCCCGTACTAGGCGTCCATTCAGAGCTGCAGCTGAGGCCTATACCACAGCCACAGCAATACCAGATCTGAGCCTCATACGCGTCTGTCCTGCGGCTTGCAGCAACTCCAGATCCTTAACCCACTGAGTGAGGCCAGGGATCGAACCAACATCCTCACAGACACTTCGTTGGGTTCTTAGCCCACTGAGCCACAACGGGAACTCCCTGAGTGTTTGTGTGTCTGTGTGTGTGTGTCTGTGTGCTAGAACCTCTGCTGGGCTTTGCCTTTTTTGTTTCTCACAATTATTGTGTTAACTTTTATTTTATTATCCTAGTTTTATAGTTGATAAAACCAAGGCTCGGAAATGTGGAGTCAATTACTGAAAGGACAAAAAGATGGAGAAGTGTCATCATATCCTACTAAATAATGAGTGGTGTGAGGACAGGCCCTCTGTTATCTTTGCCTTAGAATCCCTACCACCTAACTTTGTACCTGGCACATAGCAGGTGTTCACTGCTTCTTACTGAATGGATGAGTGATTGAACATTCAGTGATAGGGAATTACAATTTTATTGAGTACCTTTAACATGCCACATGTGTTTTCTATATTTTAATGGGCATTATATTTAAAACTCACAATAAATGTGGGAGAGGTGAATTGATTTTTTTATTTTACAAATGGTGAAACCAAGGCTCAGATACACAGGTATTAAGGGGTAGAACCAGGATTCTAATCCAGTTGGTTGGCTTTCCATGCCTTCTGCTATATCTTGACCTGTGCACTATCTCCTGCTTGCCAGATGGGAAAACTGAGGTATAAAAGCTTTAAGTGCTTGAATTCCTACTGTGGTGCAGTGGGTTAAGTATCTGACTGCAGTGGCTTCGGTTGCTGTGGAGGTATGGGTTTAATCCCCAGCCTGGCTTAGTGAGTTAAAGTATCTGGCTTATGCTGTGGGTGCAGCCATAAAAATAAGAATAAATAAATACATTTAAAATAAAAGTTTAAAGTGCTCTATCCAAGTCATGTTGCTTGAGAGTGTCCCCAGATTTTCTGTCTCCCACTCCACACCACCAAGGAGGTCTCCTGTTGAGAAAACTCAGAATCTGTAGGACTCCAGCCTTTTCCAAACAGGGTCAGTGAAATGTCATTCTCGCTTAGACTGCAAAACTCATCAAATGTAAAACTAAAAATGTAGGCCACTTGCCCGTGTGATTGTATTTCATAACTCAGAGCTAAAAATAGCTTTCAGCTTGCTTGACCTGTTTATAACATATTAAAAGCTCATATTCAAATTCACTCGCCTCTTGGATTAATGTCAAGATTATGGCTTTCCAGGTTTCTTTCTCTTCCCGTCTCTATCTCGCCCAGCAGGGAGTGGATTATGCCTGTCCCCGTTATTTTCCATGTGAATTACTGAGCACTTATTTTCAAAGAAGAATCTCATGACCCTATCCTCTTTGCTGTACCTGCTGAGTGAATTTGGGAAGGCAGGAGAGAGAAATGGTTAAGGGCACAGGCTCTAGAGCTAAATGGGGGTTAAGACAGTGTATTCTTGGGCCAGGCATGAAACTTTGACTTAGTTTCCTTGTTATTGAAATAGAGATGAAATAATACCTCCTATTTCCTGGGACTGTTGTGAAGGTTAAAACAAACAAACAAAAATGCACGGCCAGGGAGTTCCTGTCATGGCTCAGTGGAAATGAATCCAACTAGTATCCATGTGGTTGACGGTTCGATTCCTGGCCTCACTCAGTGGGTCAGGGATCTGGCGTTGCTGTGAGCTGTGATATAGGTTGCAAACGTGGCTCGGATCCCACGTTCTGTGGTTGTTGTGTAGGCTGGCAGCTGTAGCTCCGATTCAACCCCCAGCCTAGGAACTTCCATATGCCATGGGTGTGGCCTTAAAAAGAAAAGAAATATGCATGGCCAATGTTTAGCCCAATTTCTGAGACATGAAAATGCACAAATAGAATTATTAAAAACAAAAATTAAAAAAAATCAATGAAACCAAAAAATCATCATCGCTTAGCAGGACCAACTTGTCCCAGTTTGCCTGGGACTTGCTAGATTTAGCACTAAAAGACCCCAGTTCCAGGAAACTTCTCAGTCTTGGACAAATTGGAACCATTGGTTACACTATTCCCCATAGATGAAACTAACAAAGGATTCTGAGTTACTCATTTATTCATGAAGGATTTCTTTTTTTCTTTTTTAAAATTTTACAATGATTTTTATTTTTTCCATTGTAGCTGGTTTACAGTGTTCTGTCAGTTTTCTACTGTAGAGCAAGGTGACCCAGTTACACATACATATACATTATTATTTCTCACATTATTATGCTCCATCGTAAGTGACTAGATATAGTTCCCAGTGCTATACAGCAGGATCTCATTGCTTATCTGTTCCAAAGGCAGTAGTTTGCATCTATTAGCCCCAAATTCCCAGTCCATCCCACTTCTTCCCCCTCCCTCTTGGCAACCACAAATATGTTCTCCATGTCCATGATTTTCTTTCATGAAGTCTTTATTGATAACTAAAACATTTCAGACATTTTGATAGTATTTTAAAGGTAAACAACAAAAAATGAATCCTCACAACATCCTCAGCCTAATGAGAGAGAATCATGAATTATACATGGCAAAATATATATGGCTCCCATGGAAGTTGGCATGAAATGTTCAAAGAGTGTAACTGAAATGCATTGCTCCTGGAGGATACTTTGTATGAACTTTGTGGATTATACACTGCTGTATAATAAGGAATTTTCCCCCCAAACACTAATGTTATGGGGAGATAATAGGTTTACATAGGAAAAAGTATTTCCATGAGGAGGTAAGTTAAACAGCTTTCTTTACTGCAATACTTCTCAGCATCTTTAATAGGCTAATGAACATTTGCAGCTCTAGGATGCAGGTGTTTTAAATATTATTTCCAAACTTTAAAAATGTTTGACAACACAGAATTATTTTTAGAATTTATGGAATGATTCCAGCATTTCACTGGGCTTTGACAAAAGAGGAAATTAGGTGTCATCTGACTTTGAACACACGAAACTCAGACTAAGGAGAAAAGCACCAAACCCCAACATTTCATAAACAGAGCAGCTGTGCTTCAGCATAATAGTACAAACTGTGGTTCACAAACTTTTAAGTTCATGAACCCCCTTTGAGAATTTGAAGGACATCTCAATGCCTATACAGAGTCGGATCCAGACTACACTCAAATTAGTGCTTCTGCTCTGGTCTCAGAGAGTGAGATGTTTTGCATGCCTTTTAAGAGTGGAGTCTCTATTTCCTAGAGTCTTCTGGCTCCCCTCAAAATAAGTCCCACTGGCCTTCAAAACCAAAGGTTCTAGGGGCTCCTCTGCTGGTATAGAACCCCGGGCTCAGACCCCTGGGCTCAGACCCCTCCCTCCCTGGGGAGAACCTCTGCAATTGTAATTATCCTCTCGTTTGGGGGTAGCACACCCAGAGGTATGGATCTTGACTACATTGCATTTCTGCCACTTCTACCTGTCTTGTGATTCCTTCTTTATACTTTTAGTTGTAGATCTTTTCTGCTAGTCTTGCAGATGTTCTCATTGATAGGTGTTCTGGAAATAGTTGTAATTTTGGTGTGCCTGTGGGAGGAGGTGAATTAGGGTCTTCCTGTTCCGACACGGTGGCCACCATTCTGAATAATGCTGACATGAACATAGAAGCACAGATATCTTTGAGATCCCAGTTCCGTTTTTTCTTTTCATAGCTGTACCTGCAGCATATGGAAGTTCCCAGGCCAGGGTTTGAACTGGAGCTGCAGGTGCAGGCCTACACCACAGCCATGGCTACGTAGGATACGAGCCACATTTGCAACCTACACCACAGCTTGCAGCAATACTGGATCCTTAACCCACTAAGAGAGGCCAGGGATCAGACCCACATCCTCAGATACGATGTTGGGTTCTTAACATATTGAGCCACAATAGGAACATCTTATTTCTGTTTTATAAATAAGTTCTTTTGCTTTATTTTTAATTAGATTTCCCACATAAGTGATATCATATGATATTTGTCTTTGTCTGACTTACTTCACTCAGTATGACAATCTCTATGTTCATCCATGTTGCTGCAGATGGCATTATTTCATTCTCATTTTTTCTTTTTTCCCTTTTTTTTGTCTTTTTAGGGCCTCACCCAGAGCATATGGAGGTTCCCAGGCTAGGGGTTGAATCAGCTCTGTAGCCGATGGCCTACACCACCGCCACAGCAATGTGGGATCCGAGCTGTGTTTGCAACCTACACCACAGCTCACGGCAATGCCAAACCCTCAACCCACTGAGTGAGGCCAGGGATCGAACCCACATCTTCATGGATGCTAGTCAGGCTCATTTCCACTGAGCCATGACGGGAACTTCTATTTCACTCTTTTTTATGGCTGAAAAATATTCCATTGTATAAATGTACCATACCTTCTTTATCCATTCCTCTGTTGATGGACATTTAGGTTGCTTCCATGTCTTGGATATTGTAAAAAGTGATGCAATGAACATTGGGGTGCATGTGTCTTTTTGAATTATAGTTGTTCTAATATTAATTTTCTGATGGAACTCCATACTCTTTCCCACAGTGGCTGCACCATTCTATATTCCCACCAATAGTGTATAAAGGTTACAATTTCTTCACATTCTTACCAGCACTTGTTTTTTTTTTTTTGATAATAAGCATACTAACATGTGTGAAATGATATCTCATTTTGGTTTTGATCTGAATTTCCCTGATAATTATTGATATTGCCTTAGGCTGGTGGCCACTTGTATGTTTCTTTGGAGAAATGTCTACTCAAGTCCTTTGCTCATTTTAAACATCCAGTTACTGTTTATTGCTATTGAGTTGTAGGACATTATCATAAAATTTGGATATTAACCGTTTTTTAGAGAGGTGCTTTGCAGATATTTTCTTCCATTCCATAGGATACCTTTTTGTTTTGTTGATTGTTCCCTGTGTTGTGCAGAAGCTTTTTAGTTTGTATCAAATCAGTAGGTTGTCCATTTTAAACTTACACAATGTTTTAAGTCAATTATATCTCAATTTTTAAAACTATGCAAAAGAATGAGATTGAAAGCATGCCATTTATGTAAATTTAAAGCATTCGTGTATAATAACACTACATCATTTTCAAGGAAAGGCATATATTAACTATGTTTGATTTAGAACCTTTGGCAAAACAATGGGATGGGGTTGGTTAAAATTAAGGGGGAAAATAGTTGAATAATAGGGAAGAGGGACTTGCAAAGTCCATTTAAAATGGAGTACCATCAACTGAAGAGTATGATTAAATCAACTTTATAAACTACCTCCCCTGTGCCCACAAAACTGTTATCCTCTGTTGAAGAGTGTTTCAACTGAGTTCCCTAGGTAAGCTTCACTTCTGAATTGTCATTACCCTGCCCAGCATATAAAAGACTAGCAGTCAATGGCGATGCTTCTCAGATCCACCTGTTAGAGTAATGACAATAAAAACAAAAATAAAAAAATGGGTCTTAATTAAACTTAATCGTTTCTGCATAGCAAAAGAAACCCTAAACAAAATGAAAAGACAACCCACAGAATGGGAGAACATATTTGCAAATGAATCAACTGACAAGCGATTAATCTCTAAAATTTACAAACACCTCCTACAGCTCCATACCAAAAAAACAACCCCATCAAAAAATGGGCAGAAGATCTAAACAGACAGTTCTCCAAAGACATACAGATGGCCAAAAAACACATGAAAAGATGTTCAACATCAGTCATTATTAGAGAAATGAGAATCAAAACCACTATGAGGTACCACCTTACATCATCAAAAAGTCTATAAACAGTAAGTGCTGGAGAGGGTGTGGAGAAAAAGGAACACTATTACACTGTTGGTGGGAATGTAAATTGGTGCAACCATTGTGGAAAACAGTATGGAGATTCCTCAGAAAACTCAAAATAGAATTACCATTTGATCCAGCAATCCCACTCCTGGGCATCTATCCAGAGAAAATCATGACTCGAAAAGACACATGTATTCCAATGTTCATTGAAGTACCTTATACAATAGCCAAGACATGGAAACAATCTAAATGTCCATCGACAGAGGAGTGGATAAAGAAGATGTGGTACATATACACAATGGAATAGTACTCAGCCATTAAAAGGAATGAAATAACAGCATTTATAGCAACATGGATGCGAAGTGAAGTCAGTCAGACAATGAGACGCCAACATCAAATGCTATCATTTACATGTGGAATCTAAAAAAAGGACACAATGAACTTCTTTGCGGAACAGATACTGACTCACAGACTTTGAAAAACTTATGGTTTCCAAATGAGACAGGTTGGGGGGTGGGGAGATGCACTGAGGGTTTGGGATGGAAATGTTATAAAAATTTGGTTGTGATGATTGCTGTACATCTAATAAATGTATTAAAATTCATTAGGTAATAAAAAATAGATTTAAAAAAAGAAGAAAGCTTCCACAGTGTTGAGTAATTGCACTTTAGGGTCTACTTACTACAGCAGGTTAGCCTGTCATAATGAATATATTAATTTCAAGAGCTCAATTTAGGGCACGTGAATCTCAAAAACAAAACAACAAATTATTAAAAAAAAAACAACAACAAAAAAGCAAAGTCAGCCATCTAGCACCTGGTGGGGCTAGAATTTACATTCAGATGCCCTTAGTCTGGACTTTAAACTTTTACTTTCTGGATGTCTTTACTCCTCATACAGAAATTTCTATAGTATTCCACTGTGTGGGAATTACACATTCTGCATATCCTATGAGACTGTTGAAGGCTAGAACATGATATATTAAACTATTTTTGCTAGAATACAGTACTGCTCTTGGTAAAATTGTGGTGACTGAAATGAGAGTAATACAGTTACACTCACCTATTTTGGTTCGTGAATATTTCATGCCAGTGAGTGAAAAATCTGAATTGGGGAGGCCAACATACCTCATTCAGGAACAAATACTGTGATTTTTATGTAAATCTCTTTCCATCTCTGAACTTCAGTTTTAATCACTTATGAGCATAGAAGATTGGGTTATATTATCTCCACAATCCTTTTAGCTGGAATATTGTATGCTTCTACAAATATTTAAAAATTACATTTTGTTGTTATGTTAAATTCAGAGAATTCCAATATAAGGCATGCCTTAGATGTAATGACGGCTCTAAGCTCAGCTACTACCACCAGGTCTTCTTTTCTCATTGCTGTAGGGTATTTGCACACATGATCCCCATGGAGAATGGTACGCGGGTGACCAAATTCATTCTTGTCGGGGTAAATGATGCTCCAGAACTGCAGATCCCACTCCTGCTAGTGTTCACTCTCCTCTACCTCATCACTCCGGTTGGGAACTTAGGGGTGATTACTTTGATCCTACTGGACTCTCGTCTCCACACTCCCATGTACTTCTTCCTCAGCAACCTATCTCTGGTGGACTTTGGCTGTCCCACAGCTGTCACTCCCAAAGTGATGGCAAGATTCCTTATAGGAGTCAAAGTCATTTCCTACAAGGCATGTGCTGCTCAGTTTTCTTTTTCACAGTCTTTCTCACCGTGGAAACTTTTCTCTTGGCTGCCATGGCCTAGGACCCTCATGTAGCAGTGTGTAAACCACTGCATGACACCAACACCATGAAACAAAGGCATGCAGATCATAGGCTCTTATGTCCCTGGAGGGCTCTGTGCACACTTGGAACATATTCAGTCTCTCTGTCTGTAGATCCAATGTGATTGATCACTTTTTCTGTGATATTTCTCCTCTCATGGCTCTCTCATGCTCAGACAACAACAGAAGTGAGATGGTGTTTTTCGTTTTGGTGGGCTTCAATATCATCTCTTCTGTCCTGGTCATCTTGATCTCTTACCTGTTTATCTTTATCACCATTCTGAGAATGCACTCATCTGAAGGACAAGAGAAGGCCTTTTCCACCTGTGCTTCCCACCTGTCTGCTGTCTCCATCTTCTACGGGACAGGTACCTTCATGTACTTGCAACCCAGTTCCAGCCATTTCATGGACACAGCCAAAACAGTCTCTGTATTCTATGCCATAGATGTTCTCATGCTGAATCCACTGGTCTATAGTCTGAGGAACAAAGATGTCAAGAGTGCCTTTAAGAAGGCTGTGAGGAAAGCATAGTCTTCTATATGTTTCATATTTTAATGGCATATGGAGGTTCCCAGGCTAGGGTTCTAATCAGAACTACAGCTGCAAGCCTACACTACAGCCACAGCAATGCAGAATCCGAGCCGTGTCTGCGACCTATACCACAGCTCACGGCAACACCGAATCCTTAACCCACTGAGTGAGGCCAGGGATCGAACCTGAAACCTTATCGTTCCTAGTTGGATTCATTTCCTCTGTGCCACACCGGGAACTCCTCTCTCGTTTTCTATGTACAAGTACATGCTTATTCTATTCATAAGCACACACAACATCATTTTTCTACATGTAATTATATGCTTCTTAGAGTGTTTTTTTGTTTAGTATAATTCTTGTGCATTAAACATCAGTATCACGAATGTAAGCATGATTTTTTTTGCACAGGTCTGTATTCTCAGGACTCCTCATTATGGCTGAAACATATTTGGGATCAATAAACAGTTAAATTAATTGATATTTCTTCTCATTGGTACAAGTATTTAAGGTGAATTAAGGGGAGCAATAATTACTGGGGTCCACCTGTCTTGATTAATGACAGAGCCCTTGCCTCCATCTCTCCATATTTATATCAAACTGCAGTCCTGGAGGTCATGCTGCGGCTAGATTGTGCCTCATTAAAGAGAATGACTGCAAATAGTGTAAATACACCCATAATCTCCCTCAAAAAGCTGAGCTGGATCCCTACAGACACTTTAACTGCTTGTTCCCTAGTTAGGTGAGATGAAGAGTTTTGTAGCCCTCACAGGGTATTTGTCCTCTGAGAGTTCCATGACTACATAACTCCCTCTTGGTTCCCATTTTTAAACCTTTCCAGTTCTCACATGAATCCATTTGAAAGTTCAGCCCAAGAACCAGGGTTACTTTGGCTTTGTATTTATTCCTCTAATTTGTTAATAGTTATCTAATAGCAGCAATGACCTTCCCCTAAACTGTGGTGTTGCTGAAAGCGTGCAACAATATCCAGGAAAAGCAACCCCAAATCACAGTAATGACAACCCTGATTATGACAATCACTCCTTACCAAATATGAATTCTTTTAGGGATTTTCTCAATTTCTTACCATAGCAGTGGTCTTCAGAGAAGATGTTGTTGGCGCTGCCTTTCTATTATTCCCTTTTTATGAGTGAAGATAACGAAGCTCAAAGAGGTTATCTAAGAGGAGTGAGCTGCAGATCCAGGACTAGAACTCTAGGAAGCTGATTACAAAGCCAAAAACATTTCTTTTTGTCAGTTTCTTCTTCTCCCTAGAAAATTTGAAGCATTTTGGCCAGACACAAAGAAGAGCGTGGAAATAGGGCATTTGCTTTCTTTCACAGGCTGAATTTCTGAGTTAAGATCCATTCACATATGAAGTTGCTGAACTTGCATATTGCATTGTTCAGGGAATAAGGTAAACCATTAAATCAATCTACTAAGTAGATTTGCATTAATTTGCATGGATAAAGGTCATCAGGAAAATGTATCGAAGAAAGAGTTTCTCCTTTTACTTCCTCAGAGTTTGGGACTGAATGTTTTGAATATTTCTTGTATCTGTTTTATACAACTGAGAATTTTATCTCTAAACAATGCAGAGATCCTATTAGAACATTTACATTTATCACGTGCTATAGGAAAAACATAAAAAAAATATGTATTTTTTTTTACCTGTGCCCACAGCATTCAAACACTCCCAGGCCGGGGATCAAACCTGAGTCACAGCAATGACAATGCTGGATTCTTAACTGCTAGGTTATCAGGGGACTTCCCTAAGAAGATCTTGAGTTTCTGCTAAGTATAAACTAGTTCGACTTTGAAAAATTTTTATTTATACTATTTTAATAGGTTTTCTCTTTCAGCGAATATGATAATATTAGTTATTTTGATTAATCCAAGTGTTACTGAGAGGACAAAATTGGGTATTGACATAAAATTTTATTTTAACCTGGGAGCTAATATAATATCTAACAAGAGAGAGAGAAGGAATGGAAAAATTATAATGAAGAAAAATCAGGTTTAGGAATCAGTTATAAAACGCACTAAAGTTGCACAAGATAGAAATAATCACATACAAAAAACAGATCTAATCTCATGTTCTAATTCTGCGATTAAATTCTCATCTGATGTTGGACACTCAAATTTTTTTTTTTGTCTTTTTACCTTATTTGGACTGCACCCGCGGCATATGGAGGTTCCCAGGCTGGGGGTCTAACAGGAGCTGTAGCCGCCGGCCGTCACCACAGCCACAGCAACGTGGGATCCGAGCCGCGTCTGCGACCTTCACCACAGGTCACAGCAATCCCAGATCCTCAACCCACTGAGCAAGGCCAGGGATCGAACCCGCAACCTCATGGTTTCCAGTCGGATTTGTTAACCACTGAGCCATGACGGGAACTCCTGGACACTCAGTTTATTAACTGTTACATGGATCGGCTGATGGGTTATCCTGTAAATGAGATCAACGCTCACCACACAGTTCTGAGCAAGTGAGAGTTCTGAGTTCTCTCTTGGGAATGGAGAATGAGAATAGCATACGATATTCATCAGTTTATATATCTGTCTCCATGCCCTAAGCATCCTGAGGTCAGAAAGTGTGCCGTGTTCATCACTACAGATCTTGAAATCAGCACACAACCTGGTATACCCTCACCCCCCGCCCCAGGAACTTAGTGCTTATAGTGAGAATGAAGGAATGGGCCGCATTAAGCATTTTATGTGGCTTCTTGGTTGGTGTAACTAAAGACTCAGGATCCTATTTAGCTGTTTGAGCATTTTTTGAGGGCTTGAGGTGAGTTGTAAACATTAGTGGATCCAGTTCTTGGTATTCAAGTAAGATCCAGAAAGGTAGCTTAGTAGCACGAAGTCACCACAAAGTGATAAGTATACTTGATCCCCAAATTCATTCTTTTTAATTATCCACATTGACCTCCAAGGACAGATTTAATCACTCGGTTAATCAATCCATCAGTCAACTAAATGAGTTACTTTGCTGTGCCTGGTTTCAGGTTAAACGGAAAAAAGTTTAAAGGAGAATTTTTTTCCATGATAAAGAGCTAAGGATTAGATTCAAAATAATTTGGCTTCAAATCTCAGCTTTGCTTCTTTCCTCAGACTTAAGCAAGTAACTAAATGCCAGTAATCTTCAGTTTCCATACCTGTGAATTGGGGATAATATCACCCATGGTGTGTGAAGATCAACTGAGGTAAAGGGGCCCGGTCCTCGGCTTGGTGATGGGACCATAGCCAAGGCTCAAGAAATCATCCCGATTATAGCTTACGTCATTATCAAACCTGTCAGCCCTCAGCTCCTGCAAAATTATGTTCACACCTCTTTGCACATCCCCTTTACTGAGGCTGGCTTCCAGTCCTGCCCAGATCCTAAAATCATTCTACCTGGAAATTTATAGTGAACCATCAACATCACCCAACATATATTTACTGTTTCTCCTGAACATCCCCTTTATCTGCTTGGCCTAATTTGAATCTGTCTGTGTCCTGCCATAGTGCCTCCCCTGGAACCTTCTCAAGTGGTAGCAATTTTTTCTCTCACATCCCCCTCACCCTCGAATCTTCCTTTCTTATTGGCTTTGTAAAGCTAGAATCCTCTAATTTTTGTCTGTTCAAACTCTTTCCTTTGGTGGTATTATTGAGTCTGGTGGATTTAATACAACATGTGTATATTGAACCATTAAAAATTGCCAACAGAGTTCAAATTAATATAATTTGAAGCAGCCAGTCCTTTTCGCTAAACTCCAGATTGTGTATCCAATGGTTTATGCCGCACTTCTGCATGGGTGGCCAAAAGGGATTTTAAGTGCAATGAAATAATCTCTTTTCCCCTATCCTGAAACATCTGCTTCTTTTATATTATTCTTTGTATCATTCTACAAAAATAAGTGTCATCACTGACTCTTCTCTTTCTCTCCTCCCCATTTTTCTTTTCTTTTTTGTGTTTTTAGGGCTGCACCAGCTGAATATTGAAGTTCCCAGGCTAGAGGCTGAATTGGAGCTGCAGCTGCCAGCTTATGCCACAGCCACAGCAGAGCTGGATCTGAGCATGTTTGCAACCTACACCACAGCTCATGGCAACACCAGATCCTTAACCCACTGAATGAGGCCAGGGATTGAATCTGCATCCTAATTCGTTCGTTACTGCTGAGCCACTGTGGGAACTCCTCATTCCCCTTTTTCAATACATCAGGAAATTCAGTCAGCTCTACTTCTGAAATATATGTCAAAGTGGATAATTTCTCGTTATCTCTCTCATTAACTTTTTGATCCAAGAAATCATCATCTTTTATACTTACTAATTTTTTCGGAAGCTTTCGCTTTTTTGGGGGGGCGGGGGTGTGCCTGCAGCATGCAGAAATTCCTGGGCCAGGGATCAAACTTGTGCCGTAGCAGTGACCCATGCCACAGTAATGGCCAGAGCCCCAGCAGTGACAATACCCGATCTTTATCCCTCTGGACACCAGGGAACTCCAAGTACATTTCATTTTTGTCTTAGTAAGTTCATTTATCAACAGATCTGCTAGAGTGAACCTCCTAGAAAAGTAATCAGATTATGTCAGCTTTTTCCCCCCAAATCCTATGGCTTCAATAATGCTTAAAATAAAGCCTAATGACTTAAAGTAGTGTGTAGGTCATTACAGCTTCACTCTGCTGTACCGCTTGGACCTAACCTTTCCTTCCCACTGCAGCATTACCGGTTTTACTTCTGTACTCGGGCCAGTCTTGGCATGTTCAAACCCCAGTACCATGTATCTTCTATTCTCTCTGCCTGGAATGCACTTCCCTTAAATATACTAAGGTCTACTCCCTTGTTTCTTCTAGGTCTTTGCTCAAAAGTCTAATTGGGTGGATAAGACTCTCCCAGATCTCCATATTTAAAATTTTACCCATGTAGCTCTAACCTTACCTATCTCCCATTCAGCCTTTAAAAAATCTTTCACACATGCTGTGCTGTGTATTTTTCCTAGTCATTTTGTTTCATATCTGCCAGCATTTCCAAAATAGAAATTGCTCTTTCCTTTTATTTCCAGTACACATGGCAGTGTTTTGCTTATAGCAGACAACAAAAATTATCAAATAAAATGCATCACTGGGTCAAATATCTAGTTGCTAGAATAGGAATCAATCTTTTAAGAACATTTAATCTCAAATTATTTAACTAAAATTTTAAAGTAGGTAATATTTTTAGACTCCATTTTGGAAAGACTTTTGATTTAGAAAAATAACTGGAGATTCCATAATAGGATTTTATGTAGGTTTCAAAAAGTTCCCTTCTATGGTTTGTAAAATCAGTGATAATGTATCAAAATTTGTGTGGTTTTTGTCTGTGATGGCTGAAGCACTATTTTTTCAGGTTCTAAAAATGGAAGGATGATGGGACAAAAGGAAATCTCACCTACACTTTGAATTTTCCAAAAATGAATCCATTTATTGAATGCTTTGTTAAGTGCCAGGCAATACTACTATCCTCATTTTAGATATGGGGAAGCTGAGGCCTAATATTAACACATTAGTTAAAACTCCAGGTGACTCAGAAAATACATGTACTCTTACTGGGCACAGCTGAAATGGCCGTCATCACAGAAATGTTGTGTGAAAAGCTGAAGGAGGGTATATGATAGATAGGAGAGTAGGAGGAGTTTGGGAAGGAAGCAAATTTCATGAGCAATGTTAGCAAACTTTTGGTTTCAGCCTTAATCTGAATGCTCTGTCTTATAGTATCCACTTCTCTAAGACTAAATAGGTCAAATCTTCTGTCCAAAGCATAATATCTAACAACTTATATAATTCCGGTTTTCATCATTTACCCAGTTTCATGAGAAAGATGATGCCTGAATAATGTTGCATACTACTGAAGTTCATTGATTCTACACCTGGTAGAGGTTGACATGGCTTTAACATAGCTCCAGACCAGGGACATCTTAATACAAAAGTTGAAAACTGCATGAATGTAATAAAAATTAAAAACTGTTATTATATAAGATCTCATTCCCGTTTGTACATGAATTTCCCTTTTCCCATTTAAAGTATAGTTGATTTACAATATTCTAATATTATGTTAGTTTCAGGTGTACAGCATAGGGATTCAGTATTTTTACAGATTACACTCCACTAAAAGTTTTTACCAGATAATGGCTATAAGTCCCTGTGCTATAAAATATATCTTTGTTGCTTATCTATTTTATATGTGGTAGTTTCTATCTCTTAATTGCATAACCCTAATTTGCCCCTCTCTCCTTCCCTCTCCCCTTTAGTAACCACTAGTTTGCCTTCTCTGTTTGTGAGTCTGTTTTTGTTTTGCTCTATACATTCATCTGTATTAATTTTTTTAGATTCTACACACAGGTGATATCATACAGAATTTGTCATTCTCTGTCTGAATTATTTCACTAAGAATGATATTATCTAGGTCCACCTATGTTGCTGCAAGTGGTAGAATTTCATTCTTCTTTATGGCTGAGTAGTATTCCGTTGTATATATGCACCACATCTTCTTTATCCATTTATCTGTTGATGGACGTTTGGATTGCTTCCCATGTCTTGGTTATTACAAATAATGCTGCATAAACATTGGGGTGCATGTATCTTTTTGAATTACCATTTTTTTTTTGTCTGGACATATATCCAGAAGTGGAATTCCTGGATCATATGGTAGTTCTATTTTTACTTTTTTTGAGGAAACTCCATACTGTTTTCCACCATGGTTGCATGAATTTACATTCCCACCAATAGTGTACAGTGTTCCCTTTTCTCCACATCCTCACCAGCATTTGTTATTTGTAGACTTTTTGATGATGTAGCCATTTGGACAGGTATGAGGTGAAATCTCATTGTTTTAGGACGTTTTTTATTTACTATTGTATACAACCATTCCTGACACAATGATAAAGACAACAACATAAGTTCAAGTAAAATTAATTCTATTTCACATGAATTTTATTGTTACTCTAGTTTAATATGAGTAATAATTTGTGCTTCTTTTGTGAACTTTGACTTGGCTATCTGAAATGTTCTTGTTAGTGACTCATCTGATGATATTGTTTACATTCTTTCTTTTCTCTTTATCTTAATTCACTTTCCTATGAAGTTAAGGGATTGGGTGCATTAATCTCCAAATCCTTCTACTTAGAATATTTTATGATCTGTCAATAATTTAAAGTTGAATTTTTTGTCATGTCCATGCTTAAGATCCAAATACTCCTGGAAACAAGTTATTGTGATACTGAAATAAGGCACAGAGTGAACACACTGACTGATTTCAGCAGAATCTTCCTTCTGTTGATCATTCTGATCCTATTTTCTCATGGCTATAGGGTAGCCACACAATTTCCAGTTGATCTCCATGGAAAACACCACAGAGGTGACTGAATTCATTCTTATGGGATTATCTAATGACCCGGAACTACAGATCCCTCTCTTCATCATCTTCTCTCTCATCTACCTCATAACTGTACTTGGGAACCTGGGGATGATCCAGTTGATTCTGTTGGATGCTCGTCTCCACACTCCCATGTACTTTTTCCTCAGTCACCTCTCTCTGGTGGACTTCGGTTACTCTTCAGCCATCACTCCCAAGGTGATGGTGGGATTCCTCACAGGAGACACAGTCATCTCCTACAATGCTTGTCTCACCCAGTTCTTCTTCTTTGTAGCCTTTATCACTGTGGAAAGTTTTCTCTTGGCCTCAATGGCTTATGACCGCTACGCAGCAGTATGCAAACCCCTGCACTACACCACCAGTGTGACGACTAATGTGTGTGCATGTCTGGTGATAGGATCCTACGTCTGTGGTTTCCTGAACGCCTCCATCCACACTGGGAACATTTTCAGGCTCTCCTTCTGTAGGTCCAATGTGGTTGATCACTTCTTCTGTGATGCGCCTCCTCTCCTGGCTCTCTCATGCTCAGACACCTACGTCAGTGAGATGGTTATCTTCTTTGTGGTGGGTTTCAATGACCTCTTTTCTATCCTGGTCATCTTGGTCTCCTATCTACTTATATTTGTCAACATTCTGAAGATGCGCTCATCTGAAGGACGCCAGAAGGCCTTTTCCACCTGCACTTCCCACCTTACTGCTGTCTCCATCTTCTATGGAACAGGCATCTTCATGTACTTACAGCCCAGCTCCAGCCATTCCATGAACACGGACAAAGTGGCATCCGTGTTCTACACCATGGCCATCCCCATGCTGAACCCCATGGTCTACAGCCTGAGGAACAAGGAGGTCAAGAGTGCCTTTAGGAAGGCTATGGGGAAGGCAAAGTCTTCTATAGGATTCATATTTTAATTACATCAAATCTACAATCAGGCAGTTTTATCTACCTCAGATCTATCTGGGGAAAATATTTATCTATCTTGACCACTAATTTCTAAATTCTTATAGTAGGAGTTACTTTTGTGGTTCAGTGGAGATGAATCTAACCAGAAACCATGAGGTTGTGGCTTTGATCCCTGGCCTCTCTCAGTGGGTTAAGGATCTGGAGTTGCTGTGAGCTGTGGTACAGGGTGCAGACCTGGCTCGGATCTGATGTTGCTGTGGCTGTGGCATAGGTTGGCAGCTGTCGCTCCAATTGGACCCCTAGCCTGGGAATCTCCATATGCTGTGGGTGTGCCCTAAAGAGTAAATAAATAAATAAATAAATAAATAAACAAATAAATAAATTCTTATGGTAATTCTTATAGCTATTGCTTAAATCTAAAAAACAAACTCTCAAAAAATATGAGACCTAGGAATAACAGGTTAAGAAGAATAACCCATGAATATGGGATTTTTATTTTAAAAATTCTTAATAAGCACGTTCACCCACACTCCCACGTGAACATGTACATTTACATGAATGTATAAACATGCACAAACGTATATCATTCATGAAAAACTCATGAAACAGACACACCTACTGAAGGAGAAATTAGTTGACATGCATGAGATAGGTTTCTTGTTGTAGTGGAATTTAAAATGATTATTTTGGTGTCTGGAAACACATTCTTAATATAAAGATTTGAGTTAATATAAAAACAGAAATATGTTTGGTTCAAAAATTATATTTCACTTGATTCTTTACATATGAAAAAACAATAGATTTTATATTTTTAAAAGTTAATCTTTATGAAATGCTTCCAAATTTCTTTTGAGTATAGATATATTATTGGCTCTTTGTTTATTCTTGTTTTTAGTAAAAATTCATGTCTTCACATGGGCATTTATTTTCCTAGATAAATTTTATATGAGTCATATCTAAAAATAATGCTTTTATGACATTTTTAAAGGAGAAAATATACAGTACTATACAAAAAATAAAAGGATGCTAAAGCATATTTTAAATTACTAAAATAAAAATATAATATTTAATTTAAAAATTTAAGAACCAAGAATTTTAATAGTATTATATTAATAACTTCTTTGCATATAATGCTACAATTTGTGGAATTTTTTTTTTTTTTAACAACATAGACTTTCCTTTAATTGTCAGTCATGCCTTTGTTGGCCAATGGTAATATTAGATCCCATTCCTTTTTTTTTTTTTTTTTTTGTCTTTTTGCCTTTATGTAGAGCCGCACCCACGGCATATGGAGGTTCCCAGGCTAGGGGTCTAACAGGAGCTGTAGCTGCCGGCCTTCGCCACAGCCACAGCAACACGGGATCCGAGCCGCGTCTGCAACCTACATCACAGCTCACGGCAACGCCGGATCCTTAACCCACTGAGCAAGGCCAGGGATCGAACCGGCAACCTCATGGTTCTTAGTCAGATTCATTAACCACTGAGCCACGAAGGGAATTTTTTAATTTTTTATTTTTATTTTTGCTTTTTAGGGCTGCATCCACAGCATATGGAAGTTCCCATGCTAGGGGATGAATCAGAGTTGTAGCTGCTGGTCTACACCACAGCCGCCACAGCAATAAGGGATCCCAGCCACATCTGCGACTTACACCTCAGCTCACGACAAGGCCAGATCCTTGACCCACTGAGCAAGGCCGGGGATGGAACCTGAATCCTCATTGATACTAGTTGGATTCATTACCTCTGAGACATAATGGGAACGCCTAAATGCTATAATTTGTTAGTGTCTAAATGTACTAATATTTTGAGTCTCATTGCGTTAAACATTTTGAATCTATAAGTCCATTTTCTTCCCTTTGATTTGGGAATTTTTTGGCATTATTTCTCGAAATATTCCTTCTGCCTTTTTCTCTCTCTTCTTTTGGGAATCATCATGTATATCTTGGTACTTCTGGGGTATCCCACTTCTCTGAGAGTTTATGTTTCTTTATTATTTTTCATTTCTGTTCCTCGGGTTTTGTATTCTCGACTGATCTATCTTAAGCTTCACTGATTTTTTTTCTGCCAGCTTAAATCTGCTACTGATACACTTTAGTGAATTTTATACTTTGTTTTATTTACTTATATCCTGGGATAAAACCACTAGAGGTCTGCTATACCCAAAGTAAGTCAGGACCGCTGAGAAGGGCCCCAATCTCTGAGACCAGGGACACAGTTCCTGTGTAAGTTGAAAGCTGTATT
Organism: Catagonus wagneri; assembly: GCA_004024745.2. Taxonomy (NCBI): domain Eukaryota; kingdom Metazoa; phylum Chordata; class Mammalia; order Artiodactyla; family Tayassuidae; genus Catagonus; species Catagonus wagneri. The sequence continues at coordinate 2,378,699 of PVHT021183666.1, forward strand.
GAAACAGTAGTGAAGATACTATGCTATTCACAACCATGCTAACAAATTATCGAGTGAACAGTCTACTGACAGGAAAGGACCAGGATTATGGAGATCCTTTCTAATGTTCAAGTGCAAAGGAAAGATTTAAAACTGAGCAGATATTAAAAAATGTCTTGTTGTAAGCCAGCCTCCATCCTAAAACATGGTCTTGCCAGAAGTCAAGCCTCTTCATAGGTGGTTCACTGTTGGTTGGTAACTACAGAAACAAGGTCCAAATCAAGTTTGACTTTAAATAGCTTGATTCAGCTGTCCACACTAATGTTCCAGCCAAACAGCAACAATGAAAAAGGGAACCTATTTTCAGACATAAAAATCTATGTAATGCAAGCTTTATTATTTTATACATACTGTTTCTTTGGCTTTCAAAAAATTACAAGGAATAAAAAGAAGCAATATATTGTTGCGAGACGAAGCTAACAGAATCAGATGTTGATATGACAGAGGTATTGAAACTATCAGAGAAGGAATACAAAATAAGTATGATTAATAAGTTAAAGATTCTAGTGAAAAAGTTGGAAAACAGAGCAGTCAAACTGGTGATTTTAACAAAGGAATGAAAACTTACAAGAAATAATGATGCGTAAATGCTTGGGCCCACAGCTTCCAGGGTGGTCAATGGAAAAAGTCCGGCTAGGACTTGTGTTACTCTATTGAAGTAGTTACAGTGGACACCCTTGCCGTGATCCTGCTTTCTCTTTTTCACTGGTAAGCATGACATAGCTGTGAATTTGTCATGTACAGTCTTTATTATGTTGGAGTACTTTCCTTTCATACCTAATTTCTTGAGAGTTTTTATACACCATGAAAAGATGTTGAATTTTGCCAAGTAATTTTTCTGCATCGAGATGATCACATGGTTTCTATCCTGCATTCTGTTAACATGATACAACACGATTTATTTGCATATGTAGAACTATCCTGTCATGACTGTGTATGATCAAATCCAACAATATATAAAATGCTTAATAAATCATCACCAACTGGCACTGCAAATTAATTGCAAGTGGGATTTCAAATTAATGTACTGTTTAAAACATTGTGAGAATTTTTCTTGGCTTGTTTTTTTAGTTTTATTTTTTTATTGAGGTGACACTGGTGTATAACATTATGGAAGTTTCATGTGTACAGCATGTGTTTCTACTTCTGTATACACTACAGCAGGCTCAGCACCAAAATTTTATCTCTATCCTCTCACTGCTGATTCCTTTACCAGTTTTGCCCTCCTCCCTGCCTCTTCCCCTCTGGTAACCACTACTCTGTTCTATATATCTGTGTTTATTTAGCTTAGTTTGTTCACTTGTCTGCTTGTTTTATATTCTGCAAATGAATGAAATCAGATGGTATTACTAGACTAAAAGCGTATAATCATCTCAATGGATGCAGAGCAAGCCTTAGACAAAATCCATCATTTGCTCACAGTAAAAACTCTCAGCAAGGTATTAGTAGTGGAGAACTTCCTAAACACGATAAAAGACGTCTGTGAAACATCTATAAAACACAGCTAGCTTCACACTTTATGATGAAAGACTGAATGCTTTCTTCCTGGGATTAGAATAGGCAAGGATGTCTCCTCTCACTACCTCTGCCCAACATCATGATAGACATCAATACAACGAGGCAAGAAAAAGAGATGAAAAACACGTTGGTTGGAAATGAATAAATAAAACTCTTACAATTCAGAGAAGATATGACTTTCTACTTATAAAATCCCCCAAAATGTGAGAAAAAGTTGTAGGACTAATGAGGTTAGCAAGTTCTCAATCATCAAGGTGAACATACAAAAATTATATCATAATTCTATATAATACCAATAAATAATTTGAAATTGAAAAACAGTACTGTTTGCTACAGTACCAACTACTTGAAGTATTTAGATATAACTCTTACAAGATATGTGCGAGGTGTGCCAAAAACATTGATTGCATAAATCACATATGATAAAATGGAGAAAGTTAGTATGATCATGATTGGAAGCTAAATAATTACGCTTTTTTTCTTTTTTTAAGGGCCGCACGCGTGGCATATGGAGGTTCCCAGGGTAGGGGTCCAGTCGGAGCCACAGCTGCTGGCCTATGCCACAGCCACAGCCATGCCAGATCCGAGCCACATCTGCGACCCACACAACAGCTCACAGTGACGCTGGATCCCCAACCCACTGTGTGAGGCCAGGGACGAACCCATAACCTCATGGCTCCTAGTCAGATTTATTTCTGCTGCACCACGATGGGAAATCTGGAAGACTAAATAATTTTAGATGTCTGTTCTCTCAAATCTGATCAATAAAATTTCAATCAATCTCCCAGAAAGAATTTTTGTAAAAATTGGCAAGCTCATTGTAAAATGTCTATGGTAAGTCAAAGAAACTAGAGTAACCAAAACAATTTTAAAGAACAACAAAAATGGAACACTCATAAATCCCTCCTTTCCAGATTCACCGTTAAACTACAATAGTCAAGTAGTGTGGTGTTGGACCAAGTATAGCTGTATTAGATTAAACATCACTGGAAACACATTGAGATTCCAGTAATATATTAACGATGTTGGTATGGTCAGTTGATATTTGACAATTTTGCAAAGAAATTTTAAAAGAAAGTTTATTATTTTCAATTGGCATAGTTGGAATACTTGTGAAAAACTCAGAAAAGTCATGAACAAGGAGATGGTATTTGCAAACCACATATCAGTCCTTATTATTAAAGAGATTGTCACACTAAGTGAAGTAAGAAAGAGAAAGAAAAATACCATAAGATATCACTTCTATGTGCAATCTAAAATACAGCACAGATGACCCTATCTACAAAACAGAAACAGATCGCAGACATAGAGAGCAGACTTGTGGTTGCCAGGCGTGAGAGGGGAGGGAGTGGGATGGACGGGGAGCTTGGGGTTGGTGGATGCAAACTGTAATATTTGGAATGGATGGGAAATGGAGTCCTACTGTATAACACAGGGAACTGTGTGTGATTGGGTCATTTTGCTGTACAACAGAAATTGAAGAAACATTGTAAATCAACTGTAATAAAAAAAAAAGCCAGTAAGTAGCTCAGCATAACTGAACTATAGGGTAAGAGTGGGAGATGATAAGATACAAGATTAAGAAGAGGGTGGGGCCAGATCTTAGGAAATGTTATGTTGTAAACGAGGGGTCTGCAGCCTGCTTTTTGTTTTTGTAGTGCTCAGAAGTTAAGAATGGTTTCTACATGTTTAACTAGTAGAATAAAAGTCAAAAGAAGAAGATTTTCATGAAAATATTTTCATGAAATTATATGAAATTCAAGTTTTGGTGTACACAAATAAAGTGGTATTGGAAACAAAAGGTCTTGTATTTTGGAATACATGAAGCATTCTCAAATTGCAATCATAAAAAGACTTACAGTAAAAATTGGCAAAAGATTCTGACACTTCACAAAAGAAGATAAGAATGGCAAATAAGCACATGAAAACATATTCAACGTCATTAGTCATTAGGGAAATGCAAGTTAAAACAAGGAGAAACACTCTAAACCTATTAAAGTAACTAATAAAAAAAAATCCCTGTAAATATCAAATACTGCCAAGAATGTGAAGCAATCAGAACTCTAAGACATTGTTTGGTAGGAATGCCAAATAGTATATCATTTTGGAAAACAGGTTGACTGTATCATGTAATCCAGAAATCTCACTCCTAAGAATCTATCCAGTGAAATATAAGCATATGCTCGCATAAAATTATGCATGTGAATGCTTATAGATGCATTATTTGTAATAGCTACAAACTGGAAACAACTCAATTCTCTCTCAACTGTGGAATGGATAAACAATCTGTGCTGAATACATAGAACACCTCTCAGCAATAAACAGGAGCCAATTACAGAACAGCTACATAACTACATAAATTTCAGATGCACTCTGCTAATGGATAGAAGCCAAATTCAAAAGACAACCTATGATATGATTTGTTTTTTATGACTTTTTTTTTTTTTTGTATTTTTAGGGCTGCACCTGAGGCATATGTAAGTTTCAGGCTAGGGGTCGAATTGAAGTTGTAGCTGCCAGCTGACAGCACAGCTAATGGCAATGCTCGATCCCTGACCCACTGAGAGAGGCCAGGGATGGAACATTGCATCCTCATGGATGCTAGTTGGGTTTGTTACTGCAGAGCCATAATGGGAACTCCCTTTTGTGACATTCTTACAAAGCTCAAACTATAAGGACTGAAAACAGAACGGTGGTTACTAAGAGGTAGAAGTAGGGATAATTATAAAGTAGTATAGGAAATTTGAGGGTTGATAGAACTCTTTTGTATCACGATGGCTATTTGTGCAAACTGTTAGAAGTATATATTAAAAACAGTGGCTATAACTTTAGGTAAATTATACCCTAATTAGAAAATGAAAAAAAAGCCACATAATACAAACTGACTGGTGCACTTACTCAACTGGCACCTAAACTTCTCACAAGCCGTTTAATTTCTTCGTCACTAAATAAGTGAGATGAGAAGCTTTGGATGTTCTCATAGGGGACCTGCTCCCCTGACAACTCTGTGTCCCTATAACATCTCCTGGCTCCCATTAGTTAGCTTTTGGAATCTTCAAATTTCTCCATTTTTTAACATCATCTTAGAGAACACAGTGTTCTGGTGCAGAATGCTTTTGCTCACTTGTTTATTCATCTGAATATTGGTTAGTTTCTTGTACACATGTCAGTTTTTCTCTAAATAGGATTTGCTTAAAACCTGCAGGTACAACCAAGGAAAACCCTCCAAGATAGACTTAGACTTATGCATGTTAAAATGATAGCCCCTATACTAAACTGTTTTGTAGATTGTCTTTCATTTGCTGTTTACAGATAAAATTCTGCGAGATGCGTAGGAGAGGTGAATTTATTATTTTCTTTTGGTAAATAAGAAAACATAACAGAGGTAAATGATTCTTCCAAGGGATCATAAATGATAGATGGAAAATGTGGGACTTGAACCCAGGTTTCAACGTCAATGATTGAAATGTCAAAGTCAATGTCAATGTCAACTCCATGTCAGTGATTTTCTTGCATTTATTCATACTTCATGAAGAGAACTTAAAATTTTTTTTTTTTTTTACCATTACCCAAGAGAGCTTCTCCTGTAGGATTTATACATTCTACTTGGTTGATTTTCTGATATCAGACTCACAATTCATGGTCGCCTCTCTCTTTGTGTCAAAGAGCAAGGTAAGCTTCTATATTTTCCTATATATTTTTTAGTATAAAGTGTAATTCATGCAAAAAAAGCGAGGAAGCTATATCTACTATGAAGCACTTTAACAAAATAATGGATGTTTTCAATATTTTTTTTCCAAACAGTGAGGAAGAACTGGTCACTACATATCAAAATCTATGTCAATAGGAAGTTTTATGATACTTAGGAAACACCATGCTGCTTTCCTAAAGAGGATAAGAACAAACAAACAACAGAACAAAACAAACAAATAGGATAAATTGTGCTCTGATTTGGTAATTTCATTTTGCTTACTAACTCAATGCCTGTTATTGAAGGGAAAGTTAAACAGAATAGGGTGAAATGATCCTTCTTTAGACTACAAGAGGATCACCATGAATTATACAGTCCCTTATTGTATTTCATTCTTTTTTCCTCCTTAATATCACTCCTAATATTACTAGCACATCTAGAAAAGCTAAGAGTGGTGGCTTTGAAATCTGTCTGACCTGAATATGAATCTTGAGTTTATTTCTTCCTAGGTGTGGTCATTTATGAAGTTGCCTATACTTTCAAATTCTCAATTTCCTTAATGATAAAATGTGGACAATAATACTCCATACCTTATAATATTGTAGGAAAAAGTTGTAGGACAATATAACTTACAAAGTTATTCTTGTCAACTCATGTTACCTTAATAAATATCATAAGCATAGTATAAATATTATATTACCTAACTTATGAAGTCATGAGGATAAAATGAAATATAATACACACTCATATGTAAGAAAGGCACTTATTAGAGATTATAGAATGTAGTATATGCTAAGAAAAGTTATTATACTTGTCAAGGATGAGAAAATCCAAGTGTCTTTATGCACAAGTTATGCAAGGTGACATTGTAAAGGGGAAGATGGTAGAGAAAAGTAGTCACCAATAAATGGAATCTGTGACATAGGCCTCAAATTCAAATGTAAAAATTTAGAACATGATGCTTGCCACAAAAGAAGATCTGAAAGCTTGAGTCAAGGCTAGGGACATAAAATTTCAACCCTAGGTTTTTGTGATCCAGTTTATGGGTGACAGTTATGACAGTACGAATGAGTTTAAAGTAGAAGAAAACTGTTTCAACCCAAGGTAAAATATTAATCTTAAGGAAGAACTTAAGAAAAAAGGCTGGTACAGCTAATAATGTGGTCAAAAGAAAATCAGAGTGAGACCCACTGAAGGGATCAGAGGATCTGAGTAGACATAGTGTGTCAAGAAAGACTAATCAAGGAGTGAGGCTAGCAAACTTCAAAAGTAATCCATAACCTAAAGACTTGAATATTAATTCCCACTTTTTCCAAAGCAAGGTAGAAACCATCATTTTGTCCTAATGATAACGTTAGAGCTGACACTCATTAGGCTTGTATTTAGTGTTTTCAAGCATTATTTTGTTAACTCTCACAACTCTCCTTTCACATTACATCTTTGTTTTTAGAGATGGAAAAATATGAGGCTCAGAAAACCTAGGACAATGTCTCCCAGATTGTTAAGTAGTAGGGTACTTTTAGAATGCATTTTCATCTCTTCCCAGGGTTTGAGCTCTTACATTCAATGAATTACTTTTTCTTCAAATTGCCTTTGCTTATTGGATATATTTGCTGTTGCAGTTATCCAAGTGCATCTTCTTTATGTATACATCTCTGCTACTCCATTGTAAGGTCCAAATCTAGGGAGAGAATATTAGTCATTTCAGTACACAAATATTAAGCTCGTGCCAATGGATTCAATGAAAAATGTGTGTTGAATTACTTCAATTTGATTTAATTCAAATTTCAGTTAATATCTTGGGAATTAGGAAAGAGTTTGCCTGGGTAGAAAGCTTGATTCTCCCTGTTAATACTTGTGTAACAAATTGCACAACCCTTTGAGCCTAAGATATGCCATAAAATCAGTGACGAAATGACCAATTTCATTGCATTGCTGAGGGTATGAAATATGTGTGTGGGCATATATATATATATGCCTTAAAAAGAAAATAAGTGTGTTGCATAAGCTTCATTCAGGCATGAGTTATAGTGCTAGTGGCCATGAGTTCAAAGTTAATGAATCAACAACATATATTAAATAAGGTGTCTTTAAAGAGAAACACACATAACAAGGTTTTGGATTGACTGCTTGATGACAGTATGACTGGAGGCTTGCAGTGACCTACCTGTGTATTTTTGCTAGAAGCAAATAAGAATTCAGGAGTTTACTGTTCATTGTGATTTTATAAAGGCTAATTACTATAGCTAAAAGGATGGAGTATATATATATATATATATATATATATATATATATATATATATATAGTTAAATATGAGTATTAGAGAAAGGTAAGCTGTTTTTCAACTCAGTAGATGTGATTTCTAAGATGGAGTTATTCCAAACATGTGACCTTGGACAAGTCATTACCTCTTTCTATAATTCAGTTTCTTATATACAAACTGGGTGAATGATCTGTGAAACCCCTCAATTTCTAATTATGACACCACAGATAACTTATTTCCTAATTTTCTTATGTGTGTGCTTTAGATCTAGAGATCTAATTATTGCTGTAACAAATAATCCATAGAATATTCACACATTCCAGTTTCCCTGTACTCCCTTTTCCATTTAATACTCTATTCCTTCACTTTTCATTATTGCAGGGCATCTTGTGATCCCCAAAATGACATCCATGGAGAACAATACAGAAGTGACTGAGTTCATCCTTCTAGGACTTACAGATGCTCCAGAACTTCAGATCCCATTCTTTATAATGTTTATCCTCGTCTACCTTATCACTCTAATCGGAAATCTGGGCATGATCCTATTGACTCTGTTGGACTCTCATCTTCACACTCCTATGTACTTTTTCCTCAGTAATCTCTCTCTAGTAGACTTTGGATACTCCTCAGCTGTCACACCTAAAGTGATGGCTGGGCTCCTTAGAGGAGACAAGGTCACCTCTTACAATGCATGTGCTGCTCAGATGTTCTTTTTTACAGCCTTTGCCACTGTGGAAAATTACCTCTTGGCATCAATGGCCTATGACCGCTATGCAGCAGTGTGCAAACCCCTACATTACACCACCACCATGTCAGCAACTGTGTGTGTGTGTCTTGCTGTAGGCTCTTATGCTTGCGGTGTTCTGAATGCTTCTATAAATGTTGGAGATACCTTCAGTCTCTCTTTCTGTAGGTCCAATGTGGTTCATCACTTTTTCTGTGATGTTCCTGCAGTCACGGTTCTTTCTTGCTCAGATGAACACATCAATGAGTTGGTTCTTATTTACATTGGTAGCTTCCATGTGTTTTTTGCTCTCATGGTTATCTTTATTTCCTACATGTTCATATTTACCACCATTTTGAAGATGCAGTCATCTCAGGGACACCATAAGGCTTTGTCCACCCGTGCTTCCCACCTCACCACCATCTCCATCTTCTATGGGACAATAATCTTCATGTACTTACAGCCCAGCTGCAGCCATTCCATGGACACAGACAAAATTTCCTCTGTGTTCTATACTACGATCATTCCCATGCTGAACCCTGTGGTTTACAGCCTGAGGAACAAGAGGTCAAAACTGCATTCAAGAAGGTAGTTGAAAAGGCAAAATTGTCTCTAGGGTTAACCCTTAAATAATGTCAGATCCACAAATAGTTAGTTTCATCTCTTTAATATGTTCTTTGCTCAGTGACTCACATGTTAAGGCCCACACTGAACTTACCTTCCTGAGGTGTTATCCCCCCATTATGCAACATCGTGTCTAGTAGAAATTAAATGAGATGACAGTTATCATTCATCTTTCTAACACATGTCAATGCAAATATACATATGAAGCAAGAGCATACAGAAGCCCAGGGTTAGAAGGTGCTTTCATGTGTCCCATGTATGCACATACAAACAGGAGTAGGTAATTTGTTGAAGAAGTAAATGAAATATAGCTCATTTTGGGGAAAAAAGAATTTAAAATAATCAATTGTGGTATAAGTATATATATATATATTTCTATATCTAATCTTATTTATTACTTTAATGGAAAATCTGTTATTCTTAAATTCAGAAAAAAATTGATAGTTTAAAAAAATGTAAGGACTTTTAGGCACAATTTTTCCCAGAGATAAATAAATATAATTTTTAAAATAAATTAATACGTCTGTCTTCCTGAGTTACTTGGTATAAACACGTTCACCATGAAACATGTTATCATGAAACATGATAATTTTCAAAAAGCAAAAAAGCGGCATATATAAAAGAAGTGAGACAATAAAGGAGTTTTCCGATGTATCAATATGTGACTACCAATAATTCACATTTTGTAAAAAGAATGCACTGAGAATAGAAATTTTATGTTTTTTTGGAATTCCTGTCGAGGCGCGCCACAAGTTGTGGTGTAGGTTGAAGATGTGGCTGGTATCTGGCCTTGCTGTGGCTGTGGCTGTGGTGTAGGCTGGTGCCTACAGCTCCCATTAGACCCTTAGCTTGGGAACCTCCGAATGCCATGGGTGTGGCTCTAAAAAGATAAAAAGACCAAAAAAAAAGAGAAATTTTATGTTTTTACTTCTGTAAGTACTTTTCAATGGTTATTGCTACTCATTCTCGATAATTTAGTTGAACTACAAAATTTCTATCAATTTCCCACTTATTTACTCCATGTTGTTTACGATGATTTCCCTGCTACTCCTTGACATTTTCAAGCATGTCTCAGGGCCTTTGCACTTGCTGTTCCCTGTACCTGGGACGTTCCTTCACTCTCTTTATTTTTCTGCTTAAATATCACCCTATCATAAAGGTACTCCCTGGCCACCAATATAAAATATAAAATATATGCTTGCCATTTGACATTTTCTTTTCACCTTGCTCCATGCTGTACATAAATATCTATCAACTACACATTTGTTTGCATATATGTGTGTGTGTGTGTGTGTCTCCAAACTAGAACATAAATTCCATATAAGAATTAGTTTCATCTGCTTTGTTCTTAACGCTGTCCTCAGTCCCTAAACGAATTTCTGGATCATGGGAAAGTTAAATATATACTTTTAAAATTAGCAAATGAAAGAAAGAAGATTTTAGTTATGTAAATATATAAGCTCAGTTATATAAATATATTACGTATTTGAATCATGGATATTATAATTCATACATGAAATAAATCTACATAGAATTAGAGAGCATTTCAAGAGACACAACTGATCTGTTTAGTTGAAATATTTGTATACATTCTCGCTTGGCACTTTTATTTTACTTTATTTTTAATTTTTTAATTATAATTGATTTACAATGCACTGTTGATTTCTGCTGTATAGCAAAGGGACCCAGTTATACATATATATACATATATATACACATTCTTTTTCTAACACTCTCCTCCATCATGTTCCATCACAAGTGACTGGATATAGTTCCCTGTGCTATACAGCAGGATCTCATTGCTTATCCACTCCAAATGCAATAGTTTGCACCTACTAACCTGAATCTCCCAGTCCACCCCACTCACTCCTTCTCCCCCTTGGCAACCACAAGTCTGTTCTCCATGTCCATGAATTTGTTTCTTTTCTGTAGATAAGTTCATTTGTGCCATATATTAGATCCCAGATATACTCACTTGGTGCTTATAATTCCCACTTTTGGATGCCATGATTATCTGGAAATTTTGCCATCAATCCTTATGAATGATGCCTCATTGACTAAGTAGCACACTGAATAGATTCTATTCAGTAAGTCAAAAAAAGACATAAAGTATGAAACTATTTTAAAACTTAATATCTGATTCTGTTTGGAAAATTACTTCATATACACTAGTAATCCAGTTCATTCCAGTGATTCTAAGTATACATAGATAATGTAAACATAATAATCCTTATCAATAATAAACAATCTACATTTAATATCCTAGTTGAATAATGTTTATTATTGACCCTCGGGGAGCTCACTTCTCTAATAAAGCTACCCATAGGAATTTGCATTGATATTCTCTTTTCTGCCTCTGCATACGTAGAGGTTTTCATGTGATCAGTATTTGTAAAATTGTGTTTGGATGTACTAAGATTGCCATGCTGACACCGCTGAGGGCGGAGTGTTGTAATCCAAATATTCCCTCTGAATCTATGCCTGTGTTGATAAAGATGCATCTTCTGTTGGAACCATTTAAAAATTAATTTTAATAAAAACGTAGTTTTTTTTAGAATTACAGAAGAGGAGCAAAGATACTGTAAGAGTTCCCACATACCCCTATCCCAGTTTACCCTGGCGCTTTCATCTTATATTACCTTGGTACATGTGTTAATACAAAGGATCCAACATTCACGCACTGTTCTTAACTGTATCCCACACTTTATTTGGGTTTCACTAATTTTTCCTCTAACATCCTTTTTCTGGTCCAGGATCTTTTACATGGTAACACATAGGGAAATAAAAATGGTTAATGTTTTATGCTACTGTTTTGGGTGGTGTTTTATAAGCAGTGTATAACAGATATAAACGCTATTAAGCTGAAGGAGAAAGCCAGGGGGTAAGGAGACAAATGAAGTCTAAGCAGTTCTGTCTAAGAAAGAAATATGGATGTGATGACTAACATTTGACCTAGTATTATTAGCAATTCAGAGGAAAACTTCAGATTATTGAGGGAATGTTATTGGCAAGAAAGCTATGAGCTTTGATTTTAAAAATCTTTGGATGACCAAATTAAAACAACTCTAGAAACTCAAAATTTCAGGTGTGGAAATAATCTGCAGAAGCTGAATAGTCCTCTGAGAGATAACACACCCAACAGGCACTTAAACTCCTTGCTGTGGACATCAACTTTACATAAAAACATTACATAAAACAGCACTCAATATATTCCCACTTGCTCCAGGAAAAAAAACTTTACCCCTAGAACTGAGAAATCCCATCTTAATTAAATGCTTGCCAATCTGACTCTAGCTCAGTATTCCTTGTTTTTCACCCTGCAAAACTTACTATTATCACATCTGTAAACCTCTGCTAAAATACAAGTAAATGACAGAAGGACTTCTCTGCTGGAAAAAGAAACAAGTCTCTGTTAATATTTTCTCAGATTTTATTTTGTCTTTGACACTTTAGAAATTGTCATAAAGAATAATGGGTAAGAAAAAAATACCATGCAAAAGGTAGGCCAGTGACCAAGAAAAACAATGGAAAATGGAATTCTCGCTACAGATAAAAATCAAAGACATAATGAAGTATTGCCCATCACCAAGGCTGAGGAGTCTTGATGATGCTAATTCAGCAAAATTTCAAAACTGACCAGTGTATTTCCATTCTTCTCTTTCTTAGAAGGGAATTCTTTTTTTCAAATTACTTTTACCATGTTCTAACATCATATATTAAACATGAAAGTAGGGTGAGCTATGTTTTGGCTTTGCTTTGCAAACCCCTCCATTACACCACCACAATGACAACAGGTGTGTGTGCATGGCTGGCTATTGGCTCCTATGGCTATGGTTTTCTGAATGCCTCCATCCACATTAGGGACACATTCAGTCTCTCTTTCTGTAGGTCCAATCTAGTACATCACTTTTTCTGTGACATTCCAGCTGTCATGGCTCTCTCTTGCTCTGACAGAC
>PVHT021183666.1:2400342-2413195 GCA_004024745.2 Catagonus wagneri
GACAAATGTCATTTTAAGATCAGACATGTAGTTATGGATCAATGCATGTGTACCATCAGAGATCTTCTCTGTCAGGTACTGGTCAAAGGATTCCAAGACTCCAAGACAGGTAAAGATGGAGGAGGAAAGAAATAAACATGGCATTAGAAACCCAGGTAATAGTCTAGAATCCACCACAAATTCTGACTGTGCTCTTGGAGGAGTCCTCTGTCTTCTCTTTATTTGAAAAATAAATAATAAAATTACCTCTTCATTTATTTTGCAGAATTGTGTCTGTAATTAGCAATTGATGGAAGCTCTTGCTGAGAGTTTATTAAAGTCAATCAATATCATAGCAAATCTCCATGGTGGATTGTTGTAAGCAGTTGTAAGTACAAAACGACTTGTGCTTATATGTATTTACAACTGCTAACACTCAGGTGAATAAATGATGTCCAAGGGGTCTCAGGACATAGTCTGGTCACCCTAAGACGATGTAGCATCGTGTCCTGTTGGGAGTTTGGAGGCTAGCTCATGGGAATCAGAAGGGAGTTGCAGAAACAGAATTCTCTGAGGCTATTCCCCGTGAGGACGTCCATAGCTCTCATTCCACGGTCTTAGTGGAGAAGTAATTTAATTGTGGGATCTAACGGGAAACGTTGAGAGTGTACACATGGTTTTCTATGACTTGTTTCTTCCTGATTTTCTAATTAAAGTTTCATGTACAAACAATTAATAGCCATAGTTTTCAGTGTATGATTCTAGAGTCTGGCCAAATTTACTTGGTCATATAACCACCACCAGCATCACAATATAAAACAGTTCTATTAACTAAAAAAAAATCTGAAGATTTTTATGCCAAGGGCAGGAGATGATCAATGTCTTAAGCTCCAGCAGTCAAGCAGAGAATGAATTCAGCCTTCCTCCACCCTTTTGTTTTATTCAGGCCAGAATGAATTGGATGATGCCTGGCCATGATGGGCAGGGCCACCTACTTCCCTCCATTCACCAATTCATAACCCGCTGAGCCACAACGGAAACTCCCCCTCTTTTATTCTCTTGATGCTTTCCTTTGTGCTTTGTTGATTTTTTTGCAGTGACATGCTTTGATTCCTTTCCCATTTTCTTTTCTGTATCTTCCACTGCTACTTTTTTTGCGATTATCCTGGAGCTTACATAAGACATCTTATAGCTAAAACAGTTATTTTAAACTGAAAGGAACTTCAATCACATGAAAAACTGTATTCTTTTATTCCTCCTTGCCTCTTAAGTTCCTGATATTACAAATTATATACTTTATATTTTGTATCCAGTAATATAGATTTTTTAATAATGATTTTTTTCCCAATACAGTTGGTTTACAGTGTTCTGTCAATTTTTCTAATGTACAGCAAAGTGACCTAGTCACACACAAATATATATATGTTCTTTTTCTCACATTATCCTACATCATGCTCCATCACAAGTGACTGGATATAATTCCCAGAGCTATACAGCAAGATCTCATTGGTTATCCAATTCAAATGCAATAGGCTGCATCTATTAAACCCAGATTTCCAGTCCATCTCCCTCCCTCCCATTCCCCCATTGTAGTTATTTTAATCTGTTTATTTTTTAAATTCTATATTAGAATTCAAAGGGATTTATGCTCCTCAATTTCAGTACTGCAGAATTCTGTATTTGTCTATATATTTACCATTACTAGTGAGGTTTACATTTTCATATGCTATTGCATTGCTATAATATCCTTTCATTTCAACTTGAAGAACTGCCTTTAAAGTTTCTTATCAGGCAGCTTTTTTTTTTTTTAATCAGAGTATAATTGACATAAAATGTTACATTAGTTTCAGGTATATAACATAGTGATTGATCATTTATTATACATTACAAGATGATGATCACAAGGTTAGTTTCTTTCTCTCTCAGTTTAAGCCTTTTGCAATATTATTAATCATATTCCCTATTCAGTATACAACATCCCTATAAACAATTCATCTTATAATTGAACTCCCTTCATTATTTTGCCAGTCTCACTCTAGCAATCAGTTGTTTGTTTTCTGTATCTATGACTGTTTCTGTTTATTATGTTTGTTCATTTTTTGCTTGTTTTTTAGATTTCACATATACATGGAATCATAAAGTATTTGTCTTTCTCAGACTGACCTATTTCACTTAACATAATATTCTCTAGGACTATCCATGTTGTCACAAATGGCAAAATTTCACTCTTTTTTATGACTAACAGTCCCTTACTGTTATAATTTTGTAGGTAATACTGTAAATAATGCTGTAAATAATGTAAATAATGCTGCAATGAACATAGAGGTAAGCATAACTTAAGACAAGTTCAAGGAACCACAAATGGATATTAAACTATTAAAAAATAATTTTTACCAGTTTTTCAATAGAGAGAAGGTCTATTGAGTTCTTCACAGTGCTGCATGGAAGGTCCTCAACCAAAATTACTTTTGTTTATTTATTTATTGAAGTATGGTTGATTTACAATGTTGTGTTAGTTTCAGGTATATGGCAAAGTGATTAAATTATATTTTTTTCAGATTCTTTTCCACAATAGATTATTAAATGGTATTGAATATAGTTGCCTGTGTTATACAATAGGTCCTTGTTGTTTATCTATTTTATATATAGTGGTGTATATCTGTTAATTATAAGCTCCTATTTCTCCCTCCTTCCCCATTCCTCTTTCATAACCATAAGTTTATTTTCTGTGTCTGTGAGTCTATTTCTGTTTTGTAAATAAGTTCATTTGTATCATTTTTTTAGATTCCACATACAATTGATTTTATATGATATTTATGGTTCTCTGTCTGACTTATGATATAAGAGACCAATTAAGATCTATTGAAGAATTATCTGTCATTCTCAGGGTTTGTTGAGGGGAGGGGTGGGGGGGTCTTTGTAATGCTAGCAGAGCAAGATTTCAGAACTGACTAACATATCTTTCATTATTCTCCCTCTCTCTCCCTTCTTTCCTTCCTTCCTTCCTTTCTTCCTTCCTTCCTTTGTTCCTTCCTTTCTTCCTTTGTGTCTTTTTAGGGCCTCACCTACTACATATGGAGGTTCTCAGGCTTGGGGTCTAATTGGAGCTACAGCTGCTGGCCTACACCACAGCCACAGCAACACAGGTTCTGAGCTGTGTCTGTGACCTATACCATAGCTCGTGGCAGCAACGGATCCTTAACCCACTGAGCAAGGCCAGGGATTGAATCTGCAACCTCATGGTTCCTAGTCAGATTCGTTTCTGCTTTGCTGTGATGGGAAGTCCAAAGTATTCTTGATTTATAGTGTTGTGGCAGTTTCTACTGCACAGCATACTGACCCAGTCATACATACATATGTATGTGTGTGTGTGTGTGTGTGTATGTATATATATATATATAGAAAAAGAGTGTATACATATATATATATACACTCTTTTTCTATAAAGATTTTTTTCCATTACCCCCTCATGATTCTGTTTGATTCTATCAGGAAACTTAATGCCAGTTCTCTTCTGAAGATGTCTGCACTCTCAAGAAAAAATAACCTCAAGTAATGTAGATACATCGGTGTTATGCCTTCACAAATGAAGGTAGGTCTCTACAGTTTAATCGCCTATTCTCCAGGTGACTGGAGTAAGAGATTGTGCTTGCTCTCTTGAGTACCTGGCCCCCAGATAACTTCATGTAGGTATAAATCCATCAGGTTCCCAGTCACTGGTCTCCAACACTCTAACATGACTCTGTTTGATATCACTGTAGAGGGACCAGTCTGTGTGTCAAAGGCCCTTTGCTATTCTTTTATCAGTCATGATGTAACACGTTGTCCATTTTACTAGGTGGCATTAATTCACTGTCATATTACTCTGAGCTTGAAACAATGACCAGGGATATAGCACCAATCTAAAATGTCCCTGGTAAGAATGACGATCATTTCTCGGCCTTGCTCAGTTCTTTATAGAGTGCATGGAAACATGTTCTCCTCATCGTCCTCACAGCAGCATCCCTGTGTGACATGTCTGAGAATATTCTATAATCCTCACCTAATAACTACCTTTTCCTTTTATCTCCCTGCTTCTAGAGAACTTTTATATTTGTGACCAGGCATTAAGAAAAAATTTCAGTAGGACCGTGTCTTTTTGAGTGGGACTAGCAATTTGGAGATCATAATTGAAGCTGTGTCACCTTTCTTGAAAAGCAAGGTAAGTTTCTAGATTAGTTCTATGGCCTATTTAGATTGTGGTATTATAAAATCTGCTGTGTAAAGTGAAAAGGGTATCATCATCCTACGAATTTTTCAGAGTTTAGTATCCCAAGTTTTAATACTCTCATGCTTCTAAGCTGTTTAGCTAGAGCCCAGATGTGGCAACAATCTCTGTTAGTTAGGAAATGATGATTTTTTTCTCATCACTTAAAATCTCTGTGCTTAGGACAGTAGTTCAAAAATGATGGACACTCAGTAAATGTTTGCTGAGATAATTAGTGAACAAATAAATAAATGAATAAATGAATGAGTGAGTAAATCACCAAATGTAATGTTTATTTAGACTGTTTATTGAACACACTAACGAAGTACATGTTTTTGTGTGGCTAAAGCATCTTCTCATGTGCAATTCTGCATGGGATTTTCAGAGGCTCTAGATAGTTTGAGTTTTTTTGAACAAGAAATCCACAGGGAAAAGGTATAGTTTACATTATCACCCAGCACTCCCAGCCACCTACACACACATGCATTCAGCAGAAAAGAACACTTTCATGGAGCCCTACTTATTTTTCATTTGCAATGTAGCTTTACTTTTTATTCTTTTTATCCTAAATTAACTAATATATGCAAAACACTTAGAAGAGTATCTGTACATTGTAAATATGACATGTGTAGGAATTATCACTTATAATTGCAGTGGCATAAAGTATTTAATTTATTTTTTGAAAAAAATATTGACCCTGACCCACCATTTGACTTCACTATGACATTACATTGCAGTACAACCTCCCACTTGTAAAATACTGTTCTAGGACAATCTGTGGTGAATGAATTTTCTCAGACTTAGTTCACTCAAAACAAATTCATGGAGAGCTTACTTATGGGTGAACATAACAAATTTAAATCAACATTTCAACAAAAAGGTATTTCATGCAATACTCTTCTTGATTATATTCCAGTACTCATACATATATATTCCTCTTGTGTTTTCTTTTATTGAGGTTTAATTGACAACTGACATTATATTTTGTTTCAAGTATACAACATAATGCTTTGATATTTGTAAATATTGTTAAAATGGTTACCACAATAAGTCTAGTTAGTATCTTTCACCATCATACTTACAAAACGGTTATTTCCTGTGATGAGGGCTTTGAAGATCCCTCTCTTAGCATTGATTATATTATTATTCATGCTTAGAGTCAGACTGTTAGTTTGAATCTATATGGACTAGGACAGTAGTATCTGATGTAAAGGGCAGTATTGCTATCCATTATGTTGCTGATAACATTGCTATTAGGGTTAAAAGGACATGGCTTATAGGACAAATTACTATCAAATTGAAAGATAAATATTCAGTATCCTTTAATATCAACTCCTTAGCCTCCACATCTCTCAGCTTCCATACTTGCATCTTAAGTCAGATTTCCTTTTCTTAACTTTCCTGATGTCTTATCTGGACCACAGTTCTTACCAGATGTGAAGATGACTTGGCTTGAAATGGTTATGCTAACGGTAGTGACAAATGAATTTAGGATATATTTTGATAGTAGAGATAACAGTGTGTGCTCACGTGGAGCCAGGACTGAACAATTCTGTCACTAAAGGGTAGTTTTTTGAAAACTTTACCTGGTTTGATCACATGTTTAGCCTGGATTCTGAACCTTGGGAAGGCTATTTTATACAGTTGGGTGAAATAATCAGGACAGCCTTCAGTAGATTCCTCTTGCAGAGGTCAGGCCATGAAAGATAGCATCTTGAAACTTGTATCTGTTACTATCCCTAAATCTCAGCCCCCACGCTTCTGTTGTTACTCTTTGTAAATGTAGTATGTGATTAAACAGTTTTATTTTTACTTATTTTTTTACTTTTTAATTTTTTTGCTTTTTTAGGGCTGTGCCCGTGGCATATGAAGTTCCCAGACTAGAGGTCAAACTGAAACTACAGCTGCTGGCCTTCACCACAGACACAGAAACACGGCATCTGACTCATGTCTGCAATCTACACCTCAGTTCACAGCAATGCCAGATCCATAACCCACTGAGTGAGGCAATGTTTTGAACCAGTGTCCTCATGGATACTAGTCAGGCTCATTACTGCTGAGCCACAATGGGAACTTCCCGATTAAACAATTTTAAATTTATCAGGTCATAACCCATATAATTTTCTTTAGTAATGTAGTTCCAATAATTTTGTTGATCTTTTGGTATTTTTTTCAATAATCTTATATAATTACTCTGACTACTCTTCTAATAATGATATTTATTTAATAATATTAATACTTATGATTTATTGCATGCTAATTATATATTAAGCAGTGTTTTAAATAATTATTCTAAATCAACTTATTAAATCCCACAAACAGCCTTGCGAGGTACTATTATTAACATCCCTTTCTTAAACTGAGGCATGGAGAGATTGAGTTGACAAAGGTGTACCCAGCTTAAGTGACAACACCAGGATTTGAATGCAGACATTTCACTCCAGAGCCCGTGTTCTTTATTACTATAATATACTTCTTCTGTAAATATCAGTTTTGATCTACAAGCACTTTTTAAAATTGCTGTAAGACTCTTGTAAATACTGAAAGTAGGAAACAATGCCCACTTAATTTTGTCAGATGAAGAAGTTAAACCTCAGCAACATTTATGTTGCTTTTCCAAGGGAATAAAATTAAAATGACCATCTTCTTCCATTCTGTTCTGCTTTCCTCAAGAGGATGAAGCCAGGTATAGGCTGTACAGTACAGAGTTTTTTTGAACGACCAAAATTTTGAGATTTTTACACTTTGGTGGGACATATCATTCAAGGCTGGGGAAATCTTCCATGAAGAAGTGGAAGGTAAACTAACTTTTCTTAGACTTCAGATGGATCAGTTTCTTGGATGATAATCTCATTCTTCACAGAGAATGAAGACTTCCCAATCTTCATTTGTAGCCAGAAAGGCAGTGATACATCTTTCTCTCAGGTAATTACCTAACAGGACAGTTGGGAAGATTAAATGAGATACTATTTATTCTTCTCAGACTACCTGGCATATAGTAAGTGCTCAGTTAACATGAGAACTTGTCAGGAATGAGAGTGCAGAAAGCAAAATTAATTTGTAGAGGAAGTAAGAACTTTTAATCTGAATAAAAATAAGCAATAGATATTTTGAAGGTAACAAAGTAGTCATTCTGAATATCTGAGTGGGGTCAGGAACTAAGGGATATAGTGCCTACCTTACACATTGCAAGATGGTGGTCAGAAGTAGCTAGTATCACAATTATTTGGAACCCTGCTTTTGTAAGGGGGTCATGGTGTGCTCATGTCATTCATGTGATAGAATGTGTTGTGAATCATTTTCTGTGCACCAGTAATTGATCCATTTTGCTTCCCTTCTTCTGACAGGTGAAACATAACTTTAAAATAGCAGCAATGGAGAATAGCACAGAGGTGCATGAGTTTAGACTCTTAGGACTGACTGACACTCCAGAGCTGCAAGCACCCCTCTTCGTAATATTCACTCTCATATATCTCTTCACTCTCATTGGAAATCTTGGGATGATCACGTTGATTCTGTTGGATGCTCGTCTCCACACTCCAATGTATTTTTTCCTCGGTCACCTCTCTCTGGTGGATTGTGTTTACTCCTCAGCTGTTACTCCCAAGGTGGTGGCTGGATTTCTCACAGGAGATAAAGTCATCTCCTATGGGGGATGTGTTGCTCAGATGTTCTTCTTTGTGGCTTTTGCCAGTGTAGACTGTTTTCTACTAGCTGTCATGGCTTATGATCGTCACGCAGCAGTGTGTAAGCCCTTACGTTACACCACCACAGTGACCACCAGTGTGTGTGCTCAGATGGCAGTAGTCTGCTATATTTGGGGGTTTGTTGAATCTGCCATCCACACTGGGTTCACCTTCAGCCTTTCCTTCTGCCGTTCCAATGTGGTGCATCACTTCTTCTGTGATATTCCCCCAGTCCTGGCTCTTTCCTGCTCTGATATCTATGTAAATGAAATTGTGCTCTTTGTCTTAGCAGCGTTCAATGTCTTTTTTGCCCTTATAGTTATCTTGACCTCCTATCTATTCATATTCATTGCTATCCTGAGAATTCACTCAGCAGAGGGACGGAGGAAAGCTTTTTCCACCTGCACTTCTCACCTCACTGCTGTTACCATATTCTATGGAACGGTGATCTTCATGTACTTACAACCCAGTTCAAGTCATTCTATGGACAATGACCAAATGGCATCTGTATTCTATACAATACTAATCCCCATGTTGAACCCTATTGTCTATAGTCTAAGAAATAAAGAGGTTAGTAATGCCTTGAGGAAAGCCTCTGAGAAGATGAAGATTCTGTTTAGCACACAGGTTTAATTAGTTAGATTATACAATCTACATAGCTAATCCATTATCTATTGTTTTATAACAAACTAAGACAAAACTCAGTGGCTTTAAACGACAGTTTATTATTTCTCATAATTATGTGTTCGGCAGGGCAGTTACTTTGCTCCTTTCACATAGGCTCATTCATGAGGTTGCATATCTTTTACCTGGTCAGCTGGGCTGAAAGTTTAGAGATGACCTTACATTTCTGGTTGTTGAGTCTGGTTATTCTACCTCTTACACACATGGCCTTTGATCCCCCAGGGTCTGGATGAGCTTTCTTTCGTTATTATTTTCAGGTCAGAATGCTCACAGTGTGAAAATAAAACAAAAAGCCTCTTGAAGTCTAGACTCCCAACTCACATTTTTTTTCTACCTTATTATACTAATCAATACCTGTCCAAAATCTGGTCAAGATCCAAGCATGAAGAAAAAGATTCCCTCTTTTGAAGAAAAAAGCTGAGAAGAACTTCTTCCCAGAATTTATCTATCACAATTAGAAACAGATCATGAAGAACAGACTTGTGATTGCTGGGAGGAGGGGGGAGGAAGTGGGATGGTTGGGGAGTTTGGGGTTAGTAGATGCAAGCTATTGCATTTAGAATGGATAAGCAGTGAAGTCCTGCTGTACAGCACAGGGAACTATGTCCAGTCTCTTGGAATAGAACATGATGGAAAACAGTATGGGAAAAATGATGTATATATATATGTATGACTGGGTCACTATGCTGTACAGCAGAAATTGACACAACAATGTAAATCAACTATACTCCAATAAAAATATTTTTAAAAAAGAAATTAGGTTAAAGTGCTGTAACAAAGAGAGCCAAAATATAGTGTATATAAAAACAGAACTTTTTATTTCTCAAATAGTGTCAGCTAATGTAGCAGGATGAAAATGGACTATCCAGATAGCTGTGTTCTGGGAACGGTTTTAGCCCACATTGTCTCTTCTCTGCCTTCAACTAGAGTGTTGAAAGTCTGTCCTCATCATAACTATTGTATCTGGAGGAAAAGAGAAAGAGAAAAGTTAGAGGAAAAATAATTTCCTTTTAGGAAAGTGAGGTAGTAGCTTTACTTGATACTTCTGAACACATTCTGTTGGCAAGAATTCAGTCATGGGGCCACAAAAACTAGCTGAAAGTCAACTTTGAAGTTTAATCTCTAGCTGAGTGGCAATGTGTTTAGCTGAAATCCCAATACTCTGCAAAAAATAATAAAAGAATGGATTTTTTATTTGTGGAAAACCAGTAGGATGCCACACAATTTGTCCCTGAAACTGAACTGCTAGTCTTGTCTCTGAAATTGTGTTTCTAGCCTGTTTTTCTCTCCTAGTGGAACTTTTTTCCTAGACTTTGCATTGCTTATTTTAAAAAAAACTCTTTATTGATCACTTCATTGAAAAATAGCTTTCCTAAGTAATCTCTTACTCAGCTTCATCTTCTTCATAGAATTAAAATAAATCTCTGAAATTATATTCTATGTTTAACTGCTTATTTTCTGTTTCTTCAAAATTATAAGTAGGGTTATATTCTTCCAAGTTGGCAAGATTATTTTTAATATGTTTGTAATATTGATATGATATGATTTTCTGATTATTTCATGTGGGATTTGACAAAAATAGTAGCTTAGCTGATTAACTCTCACTATGTGAGATGTGGAAGACTATGATCATAGGAAGTTTGGGATGAATGAGACCATAAATTTTATTTTGAGCATATAAAGCTCAAGACATCGCTTGAATACCACCAGGAAAAAATTAGCATTGGAATGGAGGTATACCTTTGAAAGTTATCAGTGTATAAATGGCATTTAACCCTGAGAATTAATGAGATCTGTAAGAGAACATAGGTAGAGAAAAGGGAAGTGGTTTAAGGACTAAGACCTGGGTAAGTTTCTCAATGAAATGTCAGAGTTTGGGGTTGTAGATGCAAACTATTACATTTAATGAGGTCCTGCCGTACAGCACAGGGAACTCTATCCAATCTCTTGGGATAGAACATGATGGAAGACAGTATGAGAAAAAGGGTGTGTATATGTGTGTGTGTGTGTATGTGTGTGTGTATGTGTGTGTGTGTGTGTGTGTGTGAGATCCGGTCACTATGCTGTACAGAAGAAATTGACACAATACTGTAAATCAACTATACTATAATTAAAATAAAATGAAATAAAATAAAAAGAAAGGTCAGAGAGAGGAGTTGCCAGCAAAGGTGAGTGGTGTCCTGGAAACCAAGTGATGAGAATTGTTTCAAGGGGGAATATCTGTGTCAAAGATGCTAGTAGGTTAAGTAATATCAAGGTTAAGAATTGACCATAAGCTATAGCGATATGAAGTTGATGAAGGTCTTTGAGTAGTTTTGGTTCAATGGTGGGGCTAAAATTTTCATTAAGTGTATCCTCTACAATCTAGCCCCTAGTTATTTATGCTACACATAGTTGCTAAATATTTTCCCAACCTGCATAATAAATATGTGTCGTGCTTTTCTTAGAACAGTTAGAGAGATATGGCTTTGATACCCTCAACTTTAGGAAGGAAGTAGACATCTGAATATCAGTTGTATTGAACACTTATTTTGAAACAATTTATAAGTCTGCCTTTTACTCCCACTTCACTGTTTCTGAATATAAGATTATTGTGTAATTGGTTCTTTGCGAGAATGAAGAAAAGGTGTGATTTATGTTACTTTTGGAGGAAGCAGTGTAGAGACAGGAAAATAAAATGCATAAGAGATGGTGTGATACTTGAGGTGATGAAGTGAGATAAAGGCAGGAATTTGGAACAAGAATTGAGTGCAAATAGAAAATTTAAATACATACAATATGTACTCAAAGATGACTCAAAAATTTTTGTAACAGTACTGAGCTTCCTGTTGCTTGTAGCTACTGAATTTAACAGTTAAAAGAAGGCTGAAGCGGGGGATAAATTAGGAGTTTGGGATTAACATATACATACTACTATACATAAAATAGATTACCAACCAGGACCTGGGGTACAGCACAGGGAACTATGCTTTATATCTTGTAATAACCTTTAAGGGAAAAAAGTCTGAAAAAGTATGTGTGTGTATATATATATATACATACACACACACACACATATATATAAAGTATATATACATATAAAGTATATATATATAAAGCATAAAGTGTACATATATATATAGAGAGAGAGTATGTATGTATGTGTGTGTAAGTGAACCACTTTGCTGTACACCTGAAACTAAGAAAATATTGTAAATCATTTATACATCAATAGAAATAAAAATGAAAAATGAAGAGTGTAGGATTTGGGTTCATTTGAGTTACATGTTGAAAAAATTTAATAGTGGGAAAGAAATGTTTTGACTCAGTTTAAATGTTTAACTGAGTTAATCTCATTTTTAATTTAATTTTTTATTTGCCTTTTTGCCATTTTATGGCTGCACCCGCAGCATGTGGAGGTTCCCAGTCTAGGGGTCTAATCGGAGTTGTGGCCACTGGCCTGCGCCGCAGCCACAGCAACGCAGGATCCGAGCCGCGTCTGCAACCTACACCACAGCTCACGGCAACGCCGGATCCTTAACCCACTGAGCAAGGGCAGGGATCGAACCCGCAACCTCATGGTTCCTAGTCGGATTCGTTAACCACTGCGCCACGACGGGAACTCTGAGTTAATCTCATTTTTAGCTGAGTTAAACTCAATGTGATTATTTCACTCCCAGAATTTATAATGAGGGAAGAAAATAAGTTGAGATGACCTCACAGTGTCATAAAGAGAAAATAACACAAACATGACTGTTTTGGTAGAGTCAGACTAGCATAAAAATTACAAGAATTTAAGCTAAATATTGGCCCATTTAGACAGGTGGTCATAATCAATCAGAATCAGAATTATTGAAGAAACTGTGCATTATGATTCAAGTAAGAATAGCATGTCCAATAAGTCCTTGCCAAATTCCATGTCATGAGTTTTCCACCTATGCTTTCTTCTAGGAGTTTTATTGATTCAATCTTACATTTAGGTCTTTAGCATATTTTCAGTTGAATTTTGTGTATGGCATACAATGAGGATCCATTCTCATTTTTTTTTCATATGGATATTCCATTTTCCCAACACCATTTTTTGAATTGAATTCCCATCAGCTCTTGTGGGCCTTGGTATCCTTGTTGAAAATCTCTTGACCATATGTGCGTAAGTTTATTTCTGGGTTCTTGTTTCTATTCCATTGGTCTATATCTCTGTTCTTATGTCAATACCATACTGTTTCGGTCTACTGTAGCTTGGTAATATATTTTGAAATCAAGAATCTGAGGCCTTCAG
>PVHT021183666.1:2423433-2475198 GCA_004024745.2 Catagonus wagneri
GGATAGAAAGCCCAGAATTAAATCCACGCATCTATAGTCAACTAATCTATGATAAAGGAGCCAAGAATATACATTGGACAAAAGACAGCCTCTTCAATAAGTGGTGCTGGGAAAACTGGACAGCTACATGTAAAAAAATGAAATTAGAACACTTCCTAACACCATGCACAAAAATAAACTCAAAATGGATTAAAGATCTGGATATAAGACCTGATACTATAACAACCCCATTGAAAAATTGGCAAAGGACCTAAATAGACAGTTCTCCAAAGAAGAGATGCAGATGGCCAACAAGCACATGAAAAAATGCTCAACATCACTGATGATTAGAGAAATGCAATCAAAACTACTACAAGATACCACCTCACACCAATCAGAATGGCCATCATTAATAAGTCCACAAAAAACAATTGCTGGAGGGGGTGTGGAGAAGAGGGAACTCTCCTGTACTGTTGGTGGGAATGTAAGCTGGTACAACCACTATGGAAAACAGTATGCAGGTACCTTAGAAAACTATACATAGAACTACCATATGACCCAGCAGTCCCACTCTTGGGCATACACCCGGACAAAACTTTCCTTGAAAAAGACACCTGTACACGCATGTTCATTGCAGCACTATTCACAATAGCCAAGACATGGAAATAGCCCAAATGTCCATCAAAAGATGATTGGATTAGGAAGATGTGGCATATATACACAATGGAATACTACTCAGCCATAAAAAAGAATAAAATAATGTCATTTGCAGCAACATGGATGGAGTTAGAGACCCTCATACTGAGTGAAGTAAGTCAGAAAGAGAAAGACAGATACCATATGATATCCCTAATAACTGGAATTTAATATACTGCACAAATGAACCTTTATGCAGAAAAGAAAATCAAGGACTTGGAGAACAGACTTGCGGTTGCCAAAATGGTGGGGGAGGGAATGGGATGGTAGGGGGGTCTGGGGTTAATAGTTGTAGACTGTTGCCGCTGGGCTGGAAAAGCAAGGAGATCCTACTGTATAGCACTCGGAACTATGTCTAACCAGTTGTGATGAATCCATGTATGTATGTGTAACCCTATCACCATGCTGTGCAGCTGGGTATAATGTAAAAATTAAAATTAAAATTAAAAAAAAAGAAAATCTCAAGATAATATTTTATTTAACTTGTACTTTTTAACTTCTAATCTATCTGGTTCTGTTTATAGTTTATATCTTTTTATTGATATGCTTTAATGTTGAAAAACCATTCCCCAGATTCTTTTTTTTGAAAAGAAATACAATTTTGTTTCTTCTATTTCTTCTTCTTCTTCTTTTTCCTTTTTTTCTGCCCTCACCAGTGGCATGTGGAAGTTCCCAGGCCAGGGATCGAACCCGTGCTACAGCCGTGACCAGAGCTGCTAGGGTGACAATGCAAGATCCTCAACCCACTGCACCACAAGAGAACTTCCAGATTCTTTTCTCTATCCAAATTTTCTTAAAATTTTTGAGCATATTTAAGACAGTTGATTGAACTGAATTACTTTGTTGTGTGGCAGAAATGATCACAACCTTGTAATACAACTATACTTCAATAAAACTTTAAAAATAAATAAAAATAAGACAGTTGATTGAAAATCTTTGACTAGTAATTCCAATGTCTGTGTTTCCTCAGGAACAGATTCCATTAATTTCTATTTCTATGAATTCTTTTCTGTGAATGGTACATATATTTATGTTTCTTTTTTGTTGAAAACTGGACTTTTAAGATATTATAGTGTGGTAACCTGGAAATAAGATTGTTTCCCCTCCCAGATTCTGTTGTTGCTTGCTGTGGGTTGCACATTTTTATATAACAAGTTTTCTACATTATTTTAAAATATTTATTTATTTATTTATCTTGACTTTTCCAGGGCTGCACTTGTGGCATATGGAGGTTCCCAGGATAGGGATCTAATCAGAGCTGTAGCCACAGGCCTATGCCATAGCCACAGCAACACAGGATCCTAGTCGTGTCTGCAACCTACACCACAGCTCACAGGAACACCGGATCCTTAACCCACTGAGCGAGGCTAGGGATCGAACCCGCAACCTCATGGTTCCTAGTCGGATTCGTTAACCACCGAGCCACGAAGGGAACTCCCATACATTATTTTTTAAAAAGAGTGTGAGCTTTGTTATATGAAGTAGCCGAGGTCTCTCTATTCCTTTGGCCTGTGGTCAACTACTGGTTTGAATGATATTTTTCTAAACTCTATTGTTAAGTCACCATTTTCATAAATCAGTATTTGTTTTATTATTATAAGTCTTTGAATACATCCCAGAGTTCTTACTAAATTGCTTCTGAAAGTTGATTCTTGTTTATCTAGTGTTTCTGTGGAATTCCCTAGTCTTCCACTTTTCCTGCCTTTCTCCTGTAAGATCACTGGCTATTGCATTCAGGATCCACTGAATAATCTAGGCTCACCACCCCCATCAATACTATTAACATAATTATAACTGCAAAGTCTTTTCCACCTAAGATAACTGTATTACTCAGCTTGGACTTTCATAACAAAATATCAGACTGGATGACTTAATAACGTAAATTCCTTTTTTTTTCATAATTCTGGACAATGGAAATTACAATACCAAAGGACTGGGCAATTTAGTTCCTGGTGAAGACTCTCTTCCTGGCTTGCAGAAGACACAGCTTTTAATGTGTCTCCACATGGGAGAGAGAAAGAACTCTGATGTCTCTTTGTCATATAAGGCAGCAGCCCTATTGGATTAGGGGCCAATTTTTATAAGCTCATATAACCTACTCATCTCCTCATAGTCCCTCTCCAAAATAGTCACATTGGGGGCTTTCAACATATAAATTTGGAGGGGATAATTCAGTCTGTAGTGGTAATCATTTAAAAATTTAAGATATTAGGACATTACATCTTTGGAGCCATTATTCAGCCTCTCATATATTTGTTTCTCACTATGCCACAACATGTCCATTACAAAATTTGTCTTGGGAAGGAGAAGGCCTCTAAGATGCCAGTTAATGAAAGCTTTACAATTCACAGCTGCACCTGCTGGAATATTAAGCTTCCTTAGTGTCCATGGCAGGAAAGATCGTTGGAAGTATGGTACATGTGCTTCAAGCCACTGAGAAATGGCACATAGTAATTCTTCCCAAATCCATTGTCTAGAACTAGTAGATGTCTCTGCTGATCACAATGGGGCTGTCATATGTGTGGGAAACAGATGAAGTGTTTGAGCAATATTGTATGTGCAAAACATGTTACACCATTTTTTTTGATAGGCAGGAAATAGATTTATTAAGATAGGATGCTTGTGAAAGATGCAAGTGGGCAGGCAAGGAGCTCTGCTCTGAGGATCCAGTGGGCTACAGTTTTATCATCTAAAGGGAGTGGAGGTTGGAAAAGACCGCCTCTTCCTTTACTAGCTCCTCCTTGGTATCCAGTAAGGTGTGTATTCAAATCAGCAGAAGGGCAGTCCTCAAACTCCTGTCCTAGGTCTGAATCTGAACCCAGGCCTCATCCCATTCTCCCACCCAATGACCTGAGGCAATTCTTGCACCTCCACTAGTCAAGCAAGCTTGCCTTGTTCTGATGGCTTTTTTGAGCACTTCATTAACTTACAGTGATCTCCCAAAGTCCCCAAGATTTCCCTCTCTATCTATGATCCTTTATTGGGACTTCTACAACTCCCTGTGCCTCCTCCATCCCTATCATTCCCCCCTCCAGGTGTTTTACCCTTTTATACTGAAAGGGGATATTGGGCAATGACCATTCAGTAGCTACTTCCTGCTGAGTCAATTTTTGATAAATAACTAAATAGCATTATTTGACCTTATGGAAAATCTGATATGTGCTAGAAACTGCACTCTGCTCTTAAATATGTCTTCTGATGATTCTAACAATTCTATGAGGATTATGTGATCTTGTCTCCACAAATGCAAAACTGAAGACTTGAAGAGTTATATCACTTATGTGAATTTGTGGCTAAGCCATCTCAGGGCTTAGAACAAATTCGTATCCACTAAACTTGCTGCACTGAGCAAGGGGTGATGTCTCTGGGAGTGTTGATCCAGAAACACAATGTATAGACAAAAGAATGGATCTATTTCTTTTCCTGGAGAAAAAAATTTCTAGGCCAGAACTGTGGTGATAAAGGCAAATCATTTTTTTAAATCAAATTTTCTGAGATTTTTGAAATGTCTTTATGAAAGAGCAAGAAAATAATTGCAATTTAAAAGTTTTTTAAATATTAAAATACTCAGTGCTGGAAAAGATATGAAATACCAGAATGCATTGCAGGTGAGAAACAGAGAAAATTCAAAAAATAGTTTGACAGTTTCTGGTTCAATGAGACACATATTTACTTCATGGCTAAGCAATCCTCACAGGTTTTTACCCAAATGAAATTAAAACCTATGTTTACAGAGGAAAATCTTTAGGCACATGTTTAGATCAGCTTTATTCATAACCCCCTAACACTATAACATAATGTCCCTCAACTAAATGTAACATCCATAAAATGAAATACTACTCAAAAAACCCCATTGATGTAAAGTTAACATCAATGATGAATCTAAAATGCATTATACCAAATGAAAGAAGCAAGACTCAAAGACCAAATATGCTAGAATTTTAGTTAAGAACGTGTTGGCAAATGCAAAGTTTTATATCCCAAACTGTTAGGTGGTTTCCAGGGACAGTGGGTAGGAGAGGGAGTGGACCACAAAGAAATGCAAGTTTTGTTTACATGGTGGGAGCATTCTTGATTGTAGTAGTATTTACACGGCCATATTCATTTGACCAAAGTCTTAGAACTACACAGAAAATAGTGTGGCTCTTACTGGAAGTTATACATTTAGAAAATAAAAAATCAAAGGACAAGTAATACCAGAATATTCATGCAGTCATATGTGCAGGTAGGTCTCCATAGGCTATTTAATTGCTTCTTACCTGGGAAGGTGGGGTGGGGAGCTGTGGATGCTCTCATGGGGGGGGGCATCCCCTGAGAGACTCATCTCTCTATAATTCACTCCTAGTTCTCTTGCATTAGTGTCTAAAGTACCAACAACTCTCCATGTGACATCATTTTAGAGGGGCCTGACTCCATGCTGGGCCCCTTGATCATTATATATTCATCCAAATGTTAACAGTTATCATTACACACAGGCTTTCTCTCTACCTGCAGATCTGCTATGAGCCTACAACCATGGCCAAAGAAATCACCCCAAGACAAAATTATGTTGTGACTTAAAAATGATAATTCCTTGCATAAATGTTCACTTATTTTATATTTACAGACAAATATTCGGTAAATTATGTGGGAGAAGTAATGTTATTATATTCATTTTATCACTAAGAAGATAAATGACTCCCTCAGAGGCACAGTAAGAATGAATAATGGGTTTGAAATTTTAACCCAGGTTCTCTGGTCCTTGAGAGTGTTTTTTTCCTCTGTATTTCCCTGCTTTGGAGAGCTTGGAAACTTCTGACCACTATCTAAAACATAGCTTCTTTCTCATCATTTATTAACTATTTCACGGCTGAATTTCTTACTTGACACGCACCATTCTGGATTGACTGTCCCTTCTCTTTGAGGAGCAAGGTAAGCCACTGTATTCAGTACATACTGTTAGTGAAAAGTGTAATTCATGCAAAGGCAGTGGGGGAGTTGTTATCCTATGAGTTATTTAAGCATAGAAACAGATGTTTTAGACATTTTTATACAATAGTAAGTTAAGACTGGAGTATAAATGTCAAAACTTCAATTAGTAAGGAGTATAGTGATATTTATGAATTTTTCTGCTTCACAAATGAAGAGAAATTTAAAAATAAGATAGATGGTGCTCTGATTCTGTAGGTAGTAATTGCATCTTGTTCACCATCAATTGGTCTCCTACTGGAGGTTAAGAAAAAAACATACATGAAAATGATCATTCTTTTATTTTTATTTTTGTTTTTTTGCTTTTTATAGCTGTACTTGTGGCATATGGAAGTTCCCAGGCTAGGGGTCAAACTGGAGCTGCAGCTGTCGGCCTACACCACAACCACAAACCTGCCAGATCCAAGCTGCATGTGCAAACTACACTACAGCTCATGGCAATGTTGGATTCTTTACCCAGTGAGTGAGGCCAAGAATCGAACCTTCATCCTCATGGATACTAGTCGGGTTCATAACTTTCTGAGCCACAACAGGGAACTCTGTAAAGTGATCATTCTTAAACTACATTGGGAACTAAATAAATTAGCAAAATCAAGCTACAGTTTAACCTTTCCCCTGTAATCTCATCCTTACTATTATAGGCATTTTAAAATATGCTGACAATGGGGTGGGTAAAAGCACAGAGTTTTGATTAGGCTGAAACTGGATTTCAATCTTGAATCTTGAAAAGTCTTCATACAATATAATTGTAGAATATCACATAACTTTTCAAATCTCTAATTCCTCTAATGGTAAAATAAAAATAATAATACTACCCACTGTACACACACACACACACACACACACACACACACAGATATGTAAATATCAGCATTGGACCAAGGTAATTTTGAAGTACAAATTATTAATGAAGTAATGCACTTGGTATTTACACCTTTCCATTTCACTACAATTTCTTTTTTGTTTCTCACTTTTCCTTTTTATTGCTGATTGCTACAGTAGCTCTCATGATTCCCAAATAGCATTAATGGAGAACAGGACAGAAATGACACGGTTCATTCTCCTTGGACTAACCAATGCCCCAAAGCTTCAGATCCTCCTCTTCATCATGTTTACTCTCATTTATCTCATCACTCTGGTTGGAAACCTGGGAATGATCATATTGATTTTCTTGGGCTCTCATCTGCACACTCCTATGTACTTTTTTCTTAGCAACCTGTCTCTGGTGGACTTTGGCTCCTCCTCATCTGTCACTCCCAAAACCATGGCTGGGTTACTTTTAGGTGATAAGGTCATTTCCTACAATACATGTGCTGCTCAAATGTTCTTTTTTGTAGCCTTTGCCACTGTGGAAAATTACCTCTTGGCCTCAATGGCCTATGATCGCTGTGCAGCAGTGTGCAAACCCCTATATTACACCACAACCATGACAACAAGTGTGTGTGCACGTTTGGCCGTAGGGTCCTATGTTTGTGGCTTCCTGAATGCCTCCTTCCATGTTGGGGGCATATTCAGTCTTTCTTTCCATAAGTACAATAAGGTCCATCATTTCTTCTGTGATGTTCCAGCTGTTCTCACTCTTTCTTGCTCTGATAAAGGCATTAGTGAGGTTGTTTTTGTTTTTATGTCTAGTTTCAATATCTTTTTTGCACTTGTGGTTATATTGATTTCCTACATGTTCATTTTTGTAACCATCTTGAAGATGCACTCAGCTCAGGGGCACCAAAAAGCTTTGTCCACCTGCACTTCCCACCTCACTGCCATCTCCATCTTCTATGGAACAGTCATCTTCATGTACTTACAGCCCAGTTCCAGCCATTCCATGGACACAGACAAAACGGCCTCTGTGTTCTATACTATGGTGATCCCCATGCTGAACCCTGTGGTCTACAGCCTGAGGAACAAGGAGGTCAAGGGTGCATTCAAGAAGGTGTTTGAGAAGGCAAGTTCCTCTATGGAATTTTAACACTGTGGTATGCACAATAATCTTGCTTAACTCTTCTCCAACTATCCTGATGCAGTGAGTTATTTTTTAAGCCCCATACTGCATTTAAATTCTTGAGGTAATAACCTTATCTCTTCAGAAATCTGTCATCTAGTAAAAAAGAAAACATATTCAGAAGTGTAATACCCAAATTAAAATGGCTAAGGAAAACATTAGACATTTTGAGGACCTGCTTGCCGAACCTTATTAATGATATTTGATTTATTCACCTGTTCTACTTACATTTTGTCTACTACATGCCAATGCAAAAAACATGTTAAACAGGGACACAAACTAACCTATGAACAAAGGCCCAAGTACGCATCCATGTGGGCACACACACATTGGAATGGGAAATCTGCCAGAGGTAAATGGAGTGTGGCTAATTTTTAATAAAAATGATTTAATTATTTGAGATAGTAAAAGTAAACTTATTTCTATTTGTAATTATTTCTTCTGTTAAATAACTGTTCTGTGATTCTGAAGAGGAGAAAAAATCATGTTTTTTAAATGAACCTATATACTCATTTGGCATATTTTATGGAGTGATACTTAAAATCATGTCTTAACTGAATTAGTATTTCTGTCTTGACTGAGTCATTTTGTAGAATTAATACATCAACAGTACAATTTTCAATAAGAAAAATAATCAAGCCAGACCCATAGCTTTCTGGAATGATGTTGTATATGCTGTGGGCTTGAACAAATGTATAATGAAATGAATGCATGATTATAGCACTATGCAGAGTATTTCCCCACTGCTCTAAGAATCCTCTGTGCTCCATCTAGTCATCCCTTTCTCCCAAAGCCCCTGGTTACTACTGATGTTTTTGTGATTCTATAGTTTTGTCTTTACCAGAGTGTCATATGCTTGGAATCACACTGTGTGCAGCCTTTTCTTGTAGTAATATGCATTTAAAGTTCCTTTCTGTTTGGTCATGGCTTGATAGCTAATTTTCTACTTAGTGCTGAATAATTGCATCACAGTTTATCTATCTGTTAATGCAGTGAAACACATCTTGGCTACTTCCAGTTTTATGTATAAAATAGATAAGTAACCAGGACCTACTGTATAGTATAGGGAAATGTACTCAATACTCCGTAATAACCTAGATGGGAAAATAATCTGAAAAAGAAGGCATATGTGTATATGTATAACAGATTCACTTTGCTGAACACCTGAAACTAACACAATGTTGTAAGTTAACTATACTCCAATAAAATTTTTTGAAAAGGCTATTCTTGTAAGGCAAAGTTTATTTCCAAAAGGAAAAAAAAAAGAGGTTTGTGTTATAAAGGGACAGTAAGTAGAAGAGATTTATGAAAAGAAGCTTGGGGAAATTTGTGTAGAAGATTGTGGTACAGTTACATGACCATCATCTAACATGACTTTTAGAGCTATGTATGAAATTATCAGTATTTTTATGTCTATATATTAATTAAAAAATTTGAAGATAAATAAATGACAAGTAACACAATAACATCTGTTCACAATAAAATTTATCATCCCTGGGAGTTGTCACTCCCAAGATCATGTCTGGGTTCCCTAGAAGAGACAAGATCATCTCCTATAATACATGTCGCTGCTTACATGTAGCTGCTTTGATGTTATCTGCTTTCTTTACAGCATATTCCCAATATCTAAATGAGTGTCTGTTTCATAGCAGTTTCTCAATAAATATTTCTTAATGAATGAATAAAATAACTGAGCTTTGAATTCAAAGGTATTAAAATGTTGAAACTTTGAACCATTTATTATTATGTATCATCCATTATAGAACCTTTCTAGATATACTTTCATAACATTTTGAGGAACACAAGTTATTTTCTGCTTTGTTGACATTTATCTGCATTCTCACGCAGTGCTTGCACTCCCCACTTTTATTTTTTTAATGATTTTTATTTTTTCCATTATAGTTGGTTTATAGGGTTCTGTCAATTTCTACTCCCCACTTTTAGACACAGTGATTTCCTGGATATCATAATCAAGTGGATCATCTCAAGCGTTTCAATAAGTTTTACTTCAAAATTATGTTACTTTAAGTGACAAGTGACACAACAAATAAGCAATAGTTTTTTGAAACTGTCTCCCCAGGCAAAGGAAACAGAAGCAAAAATAACAAATGGAACTACATCAAATGAAAAAGCTTTTGCATAGTGAGGGAAATGATCAAGAAGACAAAAAAGCATCTTGTTGAATGGGAGAAAATTCTCACAAGCAATACATCCTATAAGGAATTAATAGCAAAAATATACACAGAACTCACACAACTTAACATCAAAAAACTGATAACCAGATTAAAAAATGGGCAGAGGATTTGAAGAGACACTTTTTCCAAAGAAGACATACAGATGGTCAAAAGACACAAGAAAAGATGCTCAACATCACTAATCATAAGAGAAATTCAAGTCAAAACCACAATGAGCTATCACCTCACACTTGTCAGAATGTCTATCATCAAAAAGGCAGCAAAAGAATTTATAAAGCAGAAACAGTCAAAGGTTTTTAAACCAAACTTATAGTTACCCCGGGGGAAACGCTACGACGGGATAAATTAGGAGGTTAGGACTGACATATACACACTAATATATACGGAATGCATAGGTAACAAGGACCTACTATATAGCACAGGCAAATTGACTCAGTACTCTGTAGTGATCTAGATGAGAAAAGAATCTGAAAAGAAATGGATATATGTATAACTTGATTCACTTTGCTATACACTTGAAATTAACACAACACTAAGTCAAGATGTCAACCATACTCTAATATTTTTTTTAAAAGGCAACAAATAACAAATGTTTGAAAAGATGTGGAGAGAAAGGAACCATAGTGTTCTATTTGTGTAAGCTGTAAATTGGTGTAGCCACCAAGGAAAGCAATATGGTGTTTTCTCAAATAATTAAAAATAAAACTGCCATATGATCCAACAATATCACTTTGTTTTTACCCTAAGAAAACAAAAGCACTTATTCAAAAAAATATATGCACACCTCTGTTTATTGCAACATTTTTGACAACAGCCAAAATATGAAGGTACTCTGAATATTCATCAGTGGGTGAATGGACAAAGAATATGTGATATACAAACTAACACACCCTGGAATATTAGCCATAAAAATGATATTTTGCCATTTGCTACATAGATGTATGTAGCAGGTATTATGCTATTTGATTTAAGCCAAACAGAAAAAGACAAATATTGTATTGTCTCACTTATATGTAGAATCTAAAAAACAAAACAAACATCAGAAAAAAATTAAAACAAACTCACAGATATAGAGAAAAAATTGGGGGTTGCCAGAGTGGTGGGGATGGAGGTGGGGCAAAAGGGGTGAAGGGAATAAGAGGTACAAACCTCTAGTTATAAAATAAATAAGCCATGATGATGTAATATAGAGCACAATGAATGTGGTCAATAATATTTTGATAACTTTGAAAAAAATGATTTTAAATTTAAATTTAAAAACTTTAAAACACTAAAAGCTGATAAAGATCTAAAAAATTTGAGTGGATTGCTGGTGGGAAACCAAAATATTAGAGCACTTCAGAAAATAATTTGTCAGTTTCTCATTTAAATAAATATATACCTACTGTATTACCAAGCACTCCAACTCCTAGATATTTACCGAAAGGACATGAAAATCTGTTCACACAAAAGTCTTTATTTTTTTTTTTTGTCTTTTGCCTTTTTAGGGCCACACCCGCAGAATATATAGGCTCCCAGGCTAGAGGTCGAATCTGAGCTGCAGCTGCCGGCCTACGCCACAGCCACAGCAACCTGGACAAACTGGCTTATTGATTCCCAGGGGCAGTGGGTAGGAGAAAAGGTGAGCTGTGGTGTAGGTTGCAGACACGGCAGCTCGGATCCCACATTGCTGTGGCTGTGGTGTAGGCCAGCAGCTGTATCTCTGATTCATTCTCTAACCTGGGAACCTCCATATGTCACGGGTGACCCCTAAAAAGCAAAAAAAAAAAAAAAGGTTTATAGGAATTTATTCAGGTCACAGTGTATACTTGACAATAAATTTGACAACACTAAATTTTTGGATAATACTGTATGTAAATTACATGTTCATTATAAATTTACAAAAACAATAAGAAAAAAACAAGTAATACAAAAATACGTATATGTAATGAAAATAATCAGCATGGTCCCCAAGGGCAGGTAAATTACTTCTTTCCTGGGAACATAGGATGAGGACCTGCAGATGCTCTCACGGGAAATTTCTGGAGAGCTCCGTGTCTCTATAATTCCCTCTATGTCCCTAAGTGTTAGCCCTTGAAATCCCAGCATCGCTCAATGAGAGATCATTTTACAGGGATCAGTATATGTGCTGAATCCATTTGGTGATCAGTCATTCATCTGGATATTACTACTTGATAGTACACAGAGGCCTTATCCCAGGATTTGCTATGACCCTGTAGCCACAGTCAGGGAAAACACCCCAAGATAAAAATTAAACTGGTTGGCTTTTAAATGATAACCTCTTATTGAGATTTGTTACTTGTAGACACAATTTTGTGAATTATGTGACAGAGGTAATTTTTTTACTATAGTTGATTTGCAATGTTGTGTCAATTTCTGTTGCACAGCCCAGGGACCCAGTCATTCATATATATATATATATACATTCTTTTTGTCAATCTTCTATAATGTTCTACTGGATATATTTCCCTTTGCTGTACAGTAAGACATCATGCTTATCCATTTTTTTTGTCTTTTTGCCTTTTCTAGGGCCGCACCCACGGCATATGGAGGTTCCCAGGCTAGGGGTCTAATCGGAGCTGTAGCCGCTGGCCTATGCCAAAGCCACAGCAATGCGGGATCCGAGCCGCGTCTGCAACCTTCACCACAGCTCATGGCAACACCGGATCCTTAGCCCACTGAGCAAGGCCAGGGATCAAACCCGCAAACTCGTGGTTCCTAGTCGGATTTGTTAACCACTGAACCATGACGGGAACTCCTGCTTCTCCATTCTGAATGTAATAGTTTGCATCTACCAACCTCAAACTCCCCATCCATCCTTCTTCTTCTCCCCTACCACGTGGCATAAATGAACCTATCTACAAAACAGAAACAGTCTGGGACATAGAGAACAGACTTGGGATTGATTGACAGAGGTAATCTTATGATTTTTTTTCAAATAAGGAAGAGGTAAGGAGATAGATAGAAAAAATGCACGGTAGTTTCAGGAATTAAACCATGTTTATATGCTTTCCTCTATTTTTCCTGCATTAGAGACTTTGAACTCTTATGACAGTTACCTGAAAGAGAGCTCCTCCAATTACAGATAATATTCTTATTTCAGACTCACTGTTCAGAAGTGACTGTTCCTTCTCTCTCAGCAGACGGGTAAGCATCTATATTACATAAATGTTTTAGTCAGAA
The DNA here is from genome assembly GCA_004024745.2 of Catagonus wagneri. Lineage (NCBI taxonomy): Eukaryota > Metazoa > Chordata > Mammalia > Artiodactyla > Tayassuidae > Catagonus > Catagonus wagneri. The sequence continues at coordinate 2,436,454 of PVHT021183666.1, forward strand.
GTATAACTCACGCAAAAGCAGTGGGTCAGCTATACTTACTTTGGGTTTTTGAGAACAAAAATAACTATTTTTAATGTTTCTAAAATATTGAGGTGAGCCTGGGGTATAAATAGCAAACTTCCATCAGTAGGGATTTTACTGATACTCTCTAAACATCCTGCTTTCTGAAGGATATGAACAGAAAAATAACATAGATGACTCTCTGATTCACTGAGTGGTAATTTCATCTTGTTCACCAGATTTTGGATTCTCATTGGTGGTAAAGAACAAATAAATATTAACTGGTGAACAAAAAAACCCAGAAAAGTAAAATAATCTTTAAACAACAAAAGTGTCTATTATGAATTAAAACCAAACTGCATTTTGACGTTTTCCTCATCACCTCATGCTTATTATTACTGGCACATCTATACATGTTGAGTGAATGGCTAAAAGCACAGACTTTTGATTAGATTGAAAGTAGATTCAACTCTTGAATCTTGACTCTTTCTCATCCTAACTGTATAATTTTAGAGCATCACGTAGCTTCTCAAATTCTTAATTTCCTTCATGGTAAAGTAGAAATAATACTACTTCTCTTACACAACACATGCACATACATACATTTATATATAAAGCCTTTATTGGTTACAGAATATAATAATGCTAAAAGTGTTCAGGTTTGCTAAAGTTGGCAAACATAATGCCTTCTTGGGATAGGCTTGTAAAGTGAAACTGCAAATAAAAATATTTAAAATATTCCTACACAAGAGTGGATTCTAATAAAATGTTTTACCACATAGTTCTTGCCACCAGAACAGAGCTACATGCTAAGAGCCTACCAAGGGACTTTCCATCCTTGATCTCTGTGATTCTACTATGAGATGACAGTAATGAGAGAATGAGTTTAAGAAAAGGGGACTGTTTCTAGCTAAAATATGTATTTCAAGGAAGAAATTAAGCAAAAGAATGGCTCACGTGGAATTTCTGGAGCCAACTGTATGGACAAAGAAACAACAGCTTGAGAAACACTTGAGAGCACAGAAAATCTCAGTGGCCCTCATGTGTGAGAAAGGGCAAATTTCTTGAAAGGGGAAGGTTGTAAGACTTCAAAATGCATGCGCCTCTGAATCCCTCCAGGTCCCCATTCGTTTTTCTCAAACAAACATAAGGATAATCATCCCATTCTCATAAAGACATTATATCTCATCAGACTGTGCTAAACACTCAGCATTTTACCATTTTAAGTGCATTAGTGTATTGACTGATTGATTTTTGGTGGCACCATTGGCCGGCAGAAGTTCCCCAGACCAGGGATCTCCTAACCCTGCACCACAGCAGTGACCACTCCTGAACCTTAACCTTTAGACCACCAGGGAACACCAATGCATTATCTTACTTAATTTTCATAGTAATATTATAAAGTAGGTCTCATTATCATCTAATTTTTCAGATGGAAATATGAGATTCATTGAGTTCGGTAACAATGACTCCTAGGTAGTAAATGGTAGGGTTGATATGTGCTTCATCCCAGAGCCTCAGCTTTATATGCGATGCTATGTCTTCCTCTCAGAGTTTCCTCTGCTGGTTGTAACAGCCACTGCTGCTCCAGTCATCCTACCACATCTACGATGCACATATCCCTCACTTAATTCACTGTGAATCTCCAAACACTTAATTTGGACTAATGAAGATGAGTAACTAAATGGAGTTAAATTTAATTTGATTTTTATATAATTAAAACCACTGTCTGGGAGCCATTTAATGTGGGCTCAAAGACTGGCTTGCCAATTAATACTCATTTAAATGTGGAAAAATTACCCAACTTATTATGCATCATAATTTAAATGAAGCTAATATCAAATCAAACTCATGATGTTCTCGAAAGGATATCATGAATATACATTTAAAGTGTCTACAGAAATTCCTGACAAGCAGTAACATGCAAGTGTATGCTTTTACTAGGCTCAGCAAAAGTGAATGGGTAGATAAATTTATTTTGGACAAGCTACTTATCAAGTTAATTTTCTGTATCTCAGTTTACAAACTTATACACTTTAAAAATCAGGGAGATGATCCACAAACATCCTTCAGATGCAACAGTATGTAAATCTCTATATAATTAATACACTAAGTTTTGCTGACAAGGATACTTTTATCTGGAGAATCTAGAACTACAAGGCATCACCATAATGAAATTACACATATTGTATGACACTTTTCAATTCAAGTTTTTTTGTATATCACTGATTCTGTCTTCTCATTGCCCCAGAGCACTTTGTGATCCTCTACCTTGATGAAGAATAGTACAGAGGTGACACAGTTCATTCTCCTAGGACTAACCGATGACCCAGAACTGCAGGTTCCCCTCTTTATAATGTTCATCCTTGTCTACCTCATCACTCTGATTGGGAATTTGGGGATTATTATGTTGATTCTATTGGATTCTCATCTCCACACCCCCATGTACTTTTTCCTCAGCAACTTGTCTCTGGTGGATATTTGTTACTCTTCAGCCGTCACTCCCATAGTCATGGCTGGGTTCATTCCAGGAGACAAGGTCATCTCCTACAGTGAATGTGCTACCCAAATGTTCTTTTTCACAGCCTTTGCCACTGCAGAAAGTTACCTTTTGGCCTCAATGGCCTATGACCGTTATGCAGCAGTATGTAAACCCTTACACTACACCACCACCATGACAACAGGTGTGTGTGCTTGTCTGGCCACAGGCTCCTATGTCTGCGGTTTCTTGAATGCCTCCATCAATGTTGGAGACACTTTCACTCTCTCTTTCTGTAGGTCCAACGTGGTCCATCACTTTTTCTGTGATATTCCAGCAGTCATGGTTCTCTCTTGCTCTAATAGACATGTTAGTGAACTGATTCTTGTTTATGTAGTTGGCTACAACGTCTTTTTTGCTCTCCTGATTATCTTGATTTCCTACCTGCTCATATTTATCACCATCCTGAAGATGCCCTCCTCTGCAGGATATCAGAAGGCTTTATCCACCTGTGCCTCCCATTTCACTGCAGTCTCCATCTTCTATGGAACGATTATCTTTATGTACTTACAGCCCAGCTCCAGTCATTCCATGGACACTGACAAAATTGCCTCTGTGTTCTATACTATGATCATCCCCATGCTGAACCCTGTGGTCTATAGCTTGAGGAACAAGGAGGTCAAGAGTGCATTTACGAAGGTAGTTTTAGAGGCAAAACTGTATTTAGGATTATGATTTCAACATTGTACAATGTTCGGTAACCTAGTTTCATTAAGGCAACAGTAAAATTAAGTTCTTGAAGTGATAGCCTTACCAATAAAAAGTTTCTTGTCTGGAAAAAAAGGAAACACTATGTCTGGAAACATAATTCCTGATCAAGAATGGCTAAAATGTTTTTGGGCCTGCCAGTCTAAAACTTTATTAGGGATATTGGTTTATTCACTTAATCTGCATGTTTTTTCCCCCAGATCAATGAAAATACACATAAAATAGGGGCCGTGTACAAAGCACATGTGTCTCAAGAGAATACTTAGATCAGAATGAGCAATTTGACAGAATTAAATAGAGTGTTGCTAGGTTTTAATAAAGATTTTTAACTTATATACTAGAATTTGAATTTATGTCTAATATTTTTATTTCTTTAGTTGAATGCTATTCTAAGAGCCCTAATTTGAGAATAAAAGTGATATACTCTTAAATGGAAATATGTGCTTTGGGGGAGCACAACTGATTGAGAGATAAATAAAACATCTTAAATGAATTAATATTTCTGTCTTGACTGAGTCATTTTATAGAAGCAACATGCTCATTTTATAATTTTCAAAGGACACTATGGCCGGAGTATAGGAAAAAATGGAAGAAGAGTATAGTATTTAAAACCTGGATCCAGCAACACCGAATCTTTAACCCACTGAGCAAGGCCAGGGATCAAACCCACAACCTCATGGTTCCTAGTCGGATTCATTAACCACTGAGCCACGACAGGACTCCCATGAATATATATATTTTTATAGTCATTTTAAAAATTTCATTCATCAGTATTCTTTGTCCTTCAGAACTTTTAAGACTAATATCTTAAATATATTCAGAGATAAATGAAATATTAGACAAAGTAACAGAAGAAATCAGAAGAATGAAATCTCAAAAATAGAAGCTATTAATAGAGAGACAAATATTATAAAATGTAACAGAAAATCTGGAGCAATAATCAAGAAAAGAAGAGGTAGACAATAGAAAATAATAGCTCAGATTCCCTGATTTTAAAATGTTAGTGTATATTGTGTTTTTAAAAGAATTTTTATATCTGTTGTCACATGGGAGCAGTATAGAAGCCTATTAAGTAGATGGTGAGGATTTTTCCTCTTGTGAATTAAGAAAATCAGGCAATGGGAAGTTCTCATTATGGCTCAGTGAGTTAAGGACCCAAAGTTGTCTCTGTGAGGATGCAGGTTTGATCTTTGGCCTTGCTCACTGGGTTCAGGATCCAGCACTGCTGCAAGCTGTGGCATAGGTCATAGATGTGACTCAGATCTGGTGTTGCTGGGACTGTGGTATAGGCCTGCAGCTGCGGCTCCAATTCGGCCCTTCACCCAGTAACTTACACATGCTGCAAGTGCGACCATAAAAAGAAAAAAAGAAAAAGAAAATCAGAGACCTATATCTAGTTACTTATGATGGAGCATGATGGAGGATAATGTGAGAAAAGGAATGTATATATGTATGTGTTGCTGGGTCATTTTGTTGTATAGTATTACTGTAAACCAGTTATAATGGAAAAATTAAAATCATCTAAAAAAAAAGAAAAAGAAAATCAGGCTATGGCCCGTGTCACTATCTTCTTCAAAATGACTATACTACATTTAAAATCTGAAAAGTTTTTCTTCTAATTCTTCTAAGTTTCTATCCTCTGTCCTCTTTCTTTTTCTCTCTAGCTTTTCCTTTCATCCCCTCATTAAATTTTGTTTTTGATTGTGCCTTATATTTTTATTGTTAGTATTACAATATTATATTTTGTATTTATATCATTTAAGATTACTTTATACTTTCATCAATAAATACCACTGTCTGCTATAATAGTGCCAAGTGTTGTAATAGCACTCTAATAGCAGTACTATAGTATGAATATTAACGAGTACTTATTGTAAAACTTACATTAAACTAACCAATCAACATAACCTAATATATTTCATCAACTGAATTTAAATGGGAAAAATGTTATTATTCCAACTGTACTGATGAGAAAATTACACACACAGGACAATTGGTTAACCTGCACAGCAATTTTTTTTTCTTTTTAAGGCTGCTCCTGTGGGGTATGGAAGTTCCCTGGCTAGGGGTGAAATCAGAGCTGCAGCAGACGGCCTACACCACAGCCACAGCAATGTGGGATCTAAGCCGCATCTGCAAACTACACCACAGCTTGTGGCAACAGCTTGTGGCAACACCGGATCCTTAACCCACTGAGTGAGGACAATTATTAAACCTGCATCCTTATGGATACTAGTCTGGCTCATTACTGCTGAGCCACAATGGGAACTTCCTTGAACAGCATTTTTGAAAGGAAGGTTAAGGTTATGTACTTTTGATCAACCTCCATGGGTTCTAATATAAATTAAGAGCTGGAAATAAATGAAAGAAAAATAAGTGGTTCAGCAACATGCAGTATGAAAAGTAAACCAATAAAAAATGATACAAAAGAACTTATTTATAAGACAGAAACAAACTCACAGATTTTGAAATCAAACTTTTGGTTACCAAAGAGGAAACTGTTGGGAGAGGGAAGAGGGTTAGATTGGGAGGATGGGATTAACACATGTATTCTACTATATATAACAGAGAAAACTAACGAGGACCTGCTGTATGGCACAGGAATGTCTACTCAATGTTCTGTGAAATCCTGTATTAGAAAAAAGAATGGATATATGTATACGTACAGCTGATTCACTTTGCTGTACACCAGAAACCAATACAACGTTGAAAATCAACTATACTCCAATAAAATTAAAGAAATCTTGGAAATAAAATATATGCTAATAAAATACGTGGATATTAAGGAACACAATATTTTGGAAGTTACCTTTATGGCTCAGCGGTAATGAACCCAGCTAGTGTCCATGAGGATGTGGGTTCATTCCCTGGCCTCGCCCAGTGGGTTAAGGGTCTGGCATTGCTGTGAGCTGTGGTGTAGGTTGCAGATGTGATTCGGATCCTGCATTGCTGTGGCTATGGCGCTGATTCAACGCCTAGTTAGGGAACTTCCATATGCTGCAGATGTGGCACTAAAAAGCCAAAAAAAAAAAAAACCACAACTGTCAATTAAAAATGAATCAAAGAGGAAAAATTAAGAGAGATCTTAAACTATTGAGCTAAATGAAAATGAAAACACAACTTATCAAAATTTGTGTGTTTCAGAGAAAACAGTGATTAAAAGGAAATTTATAGCACCGGATGTTTATATTGAGAAAGAAAGACCTAAAATTCATAATATAAGTTTCCATATTAGGAAATGAGGCAAAGAAGAAAAAATTAAATCCAAAGTAAGTAGAAAAAAAAAGTAGGAACTAGTGTAGAGATCAATGAAATTGAAAATAAGAAACCAATCAATAGAGAAAATCAATAACTAAAAGCTGGTTTTTGGGAAAGATTGATATAATCTCTAACCAGACTAATTAATTAAAACAGAATACATAAATTATTAACACTGAAATGAAAGAAGGGATATCATTTCTAATTTTATGGACTTTAAAAGCCTAATAAAGTAATACTAGGAAAACTCTGTGACCACAGATTTGATAACCTAGATTAAATTGACAAATTCCCTGAATGTCACAGTTTACCAAAATGATGCAGGGAGCAATAAAACATCTATTGTAATTAAAGAATTATACCTATTAATTTTATCTATTAAAGAAATTATATCTATTAAAGAAATTGAATTAGCATTTAATAACCTTTTAAAACTGAAAGCATCAGCCCCAGCTGGGCTTATTGGTGATTTCTAACAAACATTTATAGAAGAAATTATACCAATCCTCTGCAATCACTTTCAAAGGTTAGAATCAGAGGTCATATTTCCTAACTCATTCTATGAGGCCAGCATTGCCTAATACTAATTGGGTCCTATTGTACAACATAGGGAACTGTGTGTGATTGGGTCACTTTGCTGTACAACTGAAACTGAAGAAATGTTGTAAATCAACTATACTTTAATAAAAGAAAAGGCATTGCAACAAAAGACAACTACAGACCAATATCTCTCATGAACATAGATCCAAAAATTCCTCAAAAATATTAACAAACTCAATGTCTAAAAAGGATCCTACATCATAGCCACGTGTTATGAGTAGGTTGATCGAACATAGGCATGCAAGGTTGATCCAGCATTTGAAAATCAGTTAATGTAATCCAGGCTAAAAGAGAATAATTGTACAATCATAGCAATAGATGCATTAAAATTATTTCACAAAGTCCAACACCAATTTATGATTAAAAAATTCTCAATAAACTCGGAATCCAGGTCAACATGTCCCACTTGATAAAGAATATCTACAGACAGTCTACAACTAATATTTTACTTGGCAGTGAGAAACTAGAAGACTTACCACTAAGATCAGGAACAAAGCAATGACGTATTCTTTCATCACCACTTTCAACACTTTAATGGAAGTCCTAGCTAATACAGTAAGATAAGACGTGAAAAAAAGATTAAGACAGATTGGAAGGGACAAAAAAAAAGGGTAAACTGCCTTTATTCACATATGACATGATTGTTTATTTAGAAAATCTAAAAGAATAGACAAAAAGACCTCCTGGGCTAATAACTGATTATAGCAAGTTTGTAGGATGGAAGGTTAATATATAAATTATATTGCTTTTCTGTATACTGGCAATGGATACATGAAACTTGAAATTAAAAACCCAAAGCCTTTTTTGATCCCTCACTTGTCTTTATTATTTTTTAATTTAATTTTTAAATTTTATGTTGGAGTATTGTTTTACGATGATTTATAATGTTGTGCTAGTTTCATGTGTTGCTAAGACTCAGTTATACATATACATATATCCGTTCTTTTCCAGATTATTTTTTCTTAGAGGTTATTACAGAATACTGAATAGAGTTCCCTCCCAAACTCTTAATGTGTATGCTAATCCAAACTCATAATTTATCCTTCCTACACCCTGTTTTCCCTTTAGTAACCATAAATTTGTTTTTGAAGTCTGTGAGTCTGTTTCTGTTTTATAAATAAGTTAATTTGTATCATTCTTTTTAAAATATTCCACATATAAGTTATATCATATAGTATTTGTCTTTCTCTGTCTGAATTACTTCATTTGGTATGTTAATCTCTAGGTCCATACATGTTGCTGCAAATGGCATTATTTTATTCTTTTTAATGGCTGAGTAATATTCTACTGCATATGTGTATCACATCTTCTTTATTTATTCCTCTGTCAATGGACATTTAGATTTTTTTACAGGTCTTGGCAATTGTAAATAAGGCTGCAACGAACACTGAAGGGCAGGTATCTAATACACAAAATCTTTTACTCTAGGAAGGAATAAGGAAATAAAATCATCCCTTATTATCCAAGGGCAGCTGGCTGCAGGACTACCACCCCCTCCCCAGATATTACAGGTGTGGATGCATTACACCTATAATTGTAATAAAATTCATTAAGCAATGGTTAAAAAAAAAGATGCAGATGCTCAAGTCCCTTATAGAAAAATGGTATATATGTATGCATGCACATCTGCCCATATACTTTAAATTATCTCTAGATTACTTACAATGTGTAATACAATATTAATGCTATGTGAATTGCTATAAGTGGAATTCAAATGCTATGTAGATGGTTGCTGATGTGCAATAAATTCAAACTTTGCTTTTTGTAACTTCCTGGAAATTTTTATCAAATATTTTCCATCCACAATTGGTTGAATCTGCAGATGCACAATTCACAGATACAGAGGACTAACTTTATTTAGTTATAAATGTAACAAGATGTATTCAAGACCCAATGAGGAAAACCACAAAACTCTGATACTGATGAATGAAACCAATGAAGAACTAAATGAATGGAGAGCTATTACATGATCACACATAGGAAGACAATACTAAGATATTAGTTCTTTGCAAATCTATCTGTAGATTCATTTTAATCTCATATAAAATCCCTTAAGTTATTTTGTGGATACCATTTCAACAAACTGATTCTAAAGTTTATATATAGAGGTAGAAGATCCAGGATAACCAAAACAATATTGTAAGAGAAGAACAGTTTTCAACTTCAAGGATTATTATAAAATTACAATAAGCAACTCAGTATTGGAGTTCCCATCATGGCTCAGCAGTAATGAACCCATGAGGATGCAAGTTTGATCCTGGTCTCTCTCAGTGGATTAAGGATCCAGCATTGCCATGAAATGGGGTGTACATCTCAGATGTGGCTTCGATTCTGCATTGTTGCAGCTGTGGCTTGGGCTGGCAGCTGCAACTCCACTTCAACCCCTAGCCTGGGAACTTCCATATGCCACATGTGTGGCCCTAAAAAGCAAAAACAAACAAACAAAAAACCCAAAACAGAATGGTATGGTATCAGCTAAGAATAAACCAATAGATCAGCATAACAGAATAGAAAGCATAGAAATAAACCTACATAAATATATTCAAGGTATCTCTGTCAAGGAGCAAAGGCAATGCAATGGAGTAAAGATAATCTTATCAACAACTGATACTGTAATAACTGGATATTAACATGCAAAAAAAAAAAGAATTTAGATACAGGTCTTACCTCCTACATAAAACTTAGTTCAAATTAGACCATAGACCTAAATGTAAAATACAAAATTATAAAAGTGCTATGAGATAAAACACGAGAAAACTTAGATGACTTTTTAGATACAACACCAAAGTCACCATCCATGAAAGAAATAAACGATAAGCTGAATTTCACTAAAATTAAAAATTTCTACTTTATTTGAGACACTGTCAAAAGAATGAGAAGACAATCCAACACACCTGGAGAAAATGTCTGCAAAAGACACATAAATGACTGTTATTGAAAATACACAAATAACTTAAAACTCAACAAAAGCAAACAAACTGATTAAAAAGAGAGATAAAGACCTTAAAAAAATGTCACCAAAGAAGATATGCAATAGACAAATACGCATATGACAAGATGCTTCACATCATATGTCACCAGGGAAATGTAAGTAAAACATAAATGAGATATTACCAAAGCAACTATAATGGAAAAAATAAAAATCATTTAAAAAAGATACTACCATACATCTATTAGAATGGCAGAAATATGGAACTCTGACAGTGCCAAATTTTGGTGAAGTTGTGGAGCAAAGGGAACCCTTACTCATTTCTGGTAGGAACGGAGCATGATATAGCTGCTTTGGAAGTCAGTTTGGCAGCTTCTTATAAAACATACTTTCACCATATAATCCTACAATTGCTCCTTAGTTTTAACCCAAAGGTGTTGAAAACTTATGTCTACTCAAAACTCCACATGTAGATATTTATAGCTTCTTATTCATAATTGCTAAGTCTTGAGAGACTTGCCCTTCAGCAGGTGAATGTATTAATCAAATTGTTGTATATCCAGACAATGGAATATTGTTGAAATGAGCTATCACACCATTAAAAGACATGGAGGAAACTAAAATGCATATTACTACATGAAAAAAAGCCAATCTGAAAAGGTTACCTAGTGTATAGTTCCAAACATATCTCATTCTGGGAAATGTAAAACTATAAGGCTATTAAAAGGTTTAGTGGTTGACAGAGGTTGAGGGAGGAAAGTGATAAACAGACAAGGCACAGAGGATTTTTAAGGCAGTGAAAATACTCTGTATGATACTACAATGATGAATATAACTGATTATATTTTTGTCCAAGTCCATAGATTATACAACACCAAGAGAAAACTCTAAGGTAAACTGAAAACTTTGGCTGATTATTATTATTTTTTTGTCTTTTTGCCTTTCTAGAGCCACACCCGTGGCATATGGAGGTTCCCAGGCTAGGGGTCTAACAGGAGCTGTAGCCACCGGCCTTTGCCACAGCCACAGCAACACGGGATCTGAGCCACGTCTGCAACCTATACCACAGCTCACGGCAACGCCGGATCCTTAACCCACTGAGCAAGGCCAGGGATGGAGCCAGCAACCTCATGGTTCCTAGTCGGATTCGTTAACCACTGAGCCACGATTGGAACTCCAGGCTGATAATAATGTGTCAAAGTAGGTGCATCAGTTGTAAGTGTACCATTCTGGTGGCAGATATTGATAAGAGGCATAAGCTATACATATGTAGGAGTAAGTAGTAGGTAGGGAATTTTTTAACCTTTCTCTAAATTGTGCTATAAATTTAAATTTTCTCTTAAAATATATATAATATTTATAATATAAAATATAGTAAAATATAAATAAAAAATAAATGTAATAAAGATATATAGATAATTTTATCCATGGAAGTTAGAACTTAAAATATTCAAAATACAGCTTAGAGAAGCAAAGAGAGAACTGTGGAAGACAATTTAAGAAACAGGCAGAAGAGGTTGAAAAACTCCAACATACTCTTGTATAATCTCCATAAGGAAAGAATTTAGAGAATAAGACAAAATAAATTTTCAAATAGGGAATGATTCCAATTTTTCACCTTGAAGAAATAAAGGGCCCTGTTTGAAGAGTTTCACCATTTTCTGAGAAACACATTTTTTTTAATTTTTATCTTATCATTGTGCAAACGGAAAAGCAAGGACAAGGACAAATTTTTACCACACCAGAGAAAGAAGCAGAGTAATAACAATCAGTTTTGCAACAGACTTCTTATCAGCAAAAAAGAGTAGAAGTCAGTAGGCAGAAATAGACACATATCTTCAAAAGACTGAGGCAAATTAAATATCATGCCATATTTCTACACCCAGATAAACTACCATGTGAATGATATGATGAATCAAGACATTATCTCATATACAAAAATCAAAAGTTAGTTTAGTACCATCCATGGGTGCAGAGGTAGAGTGAAAGTGTTTCAACAAGAGGTAGGAGATGCAATACAGTATCAGATTGGGGAGTTTAGAAGAGGGAATAGCATATGTTTCATCCTCCTACTTTTTGTCTCTTGGGCTTGCTTCTCTGCAGTCTGGGCATCTTCTTTCATTTAGTCCTCCTCTCTTTGTGCAGAAAGATAATGGAACAGGATCTGCCCTGCCTGTGTTAAGGAGATACCTATAATCTTGGATATATATTAGATGAGATTTCCCAGAAGCAGACCTCCACAGTCAGTGATTTGAGTTCAAGTGGTTTATTTGAGAGTCGACAGCAGAAAGTACAGATAGGGTAGTGGGAAAGAGAGACAAGCAAAAGACAATACATGGTTTTATTAGTAAATACATTATATCTATAAGTGACTGAAGCTCAATCGTATTGAAAATAATGTATAAAACATGACTCAGAGTACTTTTTCTGACATTTCATGATGGCTGCTACCAGAAAAATTAAATGGTCCACACAAGGGCTAAACATATTCTTGCAATAAGTTCTCAATCTAAAAGTTGCAGACTCTCTTTTTTTTAAGTAATGAGCATTGATCTGTACAGGGATAATGCATGCCAACGGGATATTGGGCAGAACATCATCAGCACTGGCTACAGGAGGGTAATTTGGAGGAGAAAAGAAGCCCATCCTTGTACAGATCTGAACTAAACTTTCAAACTGGCTTATCAGAATTATGGAAGAATTTAATCTCCATCTTTCTGACGTGTTTCATTTTTGCCTATTCTTTGTAAATTCAAGATGAGAAAAGATGGATATTATCAATTTCTTAAAATTTCTAGTAGCCTAATATTTAATTATAATATTTAAAAAAATGGAAAAGAGGAAAACATAATAAAAGGTGGCAGATAGAAAACAAACTTAATTTTTAGACATATTTCAAATTTACAATACATGTAAATTAATTAAACAAAACCACTCGATGTTTTTAAAAGGCACCTTAATTTTTAAAACAAGCGAAGAAAAGACTGCAAATATATGTTATGTGCTACTCAACATATTGAATTATGCCCCTGCATGTAGTTTAATTGTTCATTCCATATCAAATAGAATGAGGAGAAGTGATTGCCTTCATAGCGGCCCTGTTCCCCTGAGACTTCTACGCCTGTATAATTTTCTCTTTGTTCACTAGTCTCTGAAATCCCATCACAGCTCCACTTGATATTATTTTAAGAGGATCAGACCGTAAGCAGAGCTTATTTGGTCATCATTTACTGAAATGAATGCTTATACTTTAGTGTATACCAGCTTCTCCCCAAACTGAGGTTTTGCAGTGAGTCTAAAATCCCAGGCAGGAAATATATGCTAAGATAAAAATTAAGTTGAAAAAGTCAGCCCCCTCCTAAGGTCTTTTATACATTTATTTTTACCTGCTATTCACAGATGCAATTCTTTAAAGTATGTGCAAGAGAAAATTTTATTATCTCTATATCGCAGATAAGGAAACTAAGATCAACAGAAGGTAAATAATCTTCTGAGTACACAGAAAAATCCATGGTAGAGGCAAGACTTAAAACTCATGTTTCCTAACTCCATGATAATGATCTTTTCTCCATCTCTCTATGCTTCAGGGACCTTGAACATATGACAATTATATGAGAGAGGATTTCTCCTATATTATTTATACATTATTCTAGGGCTGAATTTCTGATTTCAGACCAACTTTTCAGGATTGTCTTTCCCTTCTTTTCAAGATCAAGGTAAGTTTCTATATTCAATATATATTTCTAGTGAAAAATACTATTGATGCAGAAGCAGTGAAAAAGCTACCTCTTGGTCTTTGACCTCATATCTGGCTGTTTGAACACTTTCTGAAACATTTGCAAAACTATAGGATTCAAATGCAAAAATATTTTAGTCAGCAGAGAATATAATAATATCTATTAAATTCAAGGCTGCTTTCCTTAAGAGGATAGTAAAAGCCTGGTAGATACTATGAGTAGGTTGTAAATTCTTCCTGTTTTCTATGTGTTGACTTACCATTGATGGTATTAACTAACCAAATAGGGTGCAACAACACTTCTTTTGACTCCAGAAGGGTCATTGTGAAAGTACCCAAATCTTTATTCCATTTTCCTTATTATTTCCCCATAATCTCACCCTTTCATTACTTGCTCCACTAGAAAATCTTACAAATCAGTGGTGATTAAAGGCACAGATATTGGGATCAATTGGACATGAGTTTGTATGTTAAATATCCCACATTAAGTGTGGAAATTTAAGAAGGCACATAACCTCTTGAATACTCCATTTTTTTTTTTTTTTGTCTTTTTAGGGCCTCATCCATGGCATATGGAAGTTCCCAGGCTGGAGGTTGACTTGGAGCTGCAGCTGCTGGCCTACACCACAGCTACAGCAATGCCACATATGAGCCATGTCTGCAACCTACACCAGAGCTCATGGCAATGCCGGATCCTTAAGGCACTGAGAAAGGCCCAGGGATCGAACCCACATCCTCATGGATATTAGTCAGATTCGTTTCCATTAAGCCATGATGGGAACTCCAAATCCACCAATTCTTAATGGTAAATTAGATTATATGTGTATGTTTATGTGTGAGTGTGTGTGTGTGTATACAATCTGTATTTTTTTCTCTATCTGTTCACCTAACTATCATCAGCATCATCTATTATCTATATATCTACCTTTCCATCTATGAGACAAAGTGCACATAAGCAGTGAGTTTAAACTTGTGACCTCGGGAGATCTATTAGTCATTATATAACAGCAATTAATATAGGCATGTAGATATCTATATACGTCATATTACTATGTGGATGAAGTGTTGACAGACATAAATAATTTAATGTACAGACGTAAAATAATATGTTTTGGGGCTAGAAGGAAAATGATAGATAACAGTGGTTACTAAATAAAAAATGGGTATCTTTCACAAAGCCTCTACTAAAAAAGCAAATATTTTTGCTTTCTCATGAATAAGTCTGGAGATTAGTATCAATCCCCAAACCATGAATTTTCACCTTTCAATATCTGTGTATCTGTTATCCAGCTAAGTGCCATTAGGTTAGAAATAACAGTAAGAATGAGTCTAAGATAGAAGGGGAGTATTTTCAACACAAGCTAAACTATGGATCTTAAGGAAGACATAAAGAAAAAGAGGACTTGAAGAAGCTTGGGTTCTCACACTAAATGATTGACATAGCCAAGTGGACAGAGTGAGAACTACAGGGGGAAGGAAAGTATCTGAGTGGACGGTATGTAGGAAAAGGCAAATCAAAGATTAAGACCGCTAGACTTCAAAACTCACCCACCTGCTTCTGTCATCTGAACTTCCTAAATCAGCATCGAGACCATTGATTTATGCTAATGATAATATTACAGTTACTACTCATTAACATTCTGCTTAAGACCTACATGGTACTGTTTTCATGTATCATTTCTTTTAACTCTTATAATAATCCCTTAAGGTAGGTCTCAATACCAGCTTCATTTTCTAATAGATAGAATGAGACTCCGGGAAAAGTTAGGACAGACATCTCCCAGGTCATAAATGGTAGGGCTGATATGTCTTACCTATAAACATGTCTTCTGAGAAACAAAGCCCTTTTTTTTGTGTGTGGTCTTTTTAGGCCCGCACCCATGGCATATGGAAGTTCCTAGGCTAAGAGTTGAATCGGAGCTGCAGCTGCTGGCCTACACCACAGTCACAGCTACATGAGATCTTAGCCATATCTGTTACCTACACCACAGCTCATGGCAATGCCATATCCTTAACCCACTGAATGAGGCCAAGGATTGAACCCATGTTCTCATGGATACTAGATGGATTCATTACTGCTGAGGAACAGTGGAAACTCTTTAGAGCCGAAGCTCTTATAAGCAATGCTATACCTTCTCTTCAGAATCAGCTCTGTTTGTGTACACACCTCTAACACTGCATTTAGCCCACTGCATCTACTGTGCATTTATTTGTGAATTATTCAGCCATGCTACTCGATGCACTAAGTTTGCTAAACTAGAGACAATTTAATGTAAATTGAATAAAATTAAAATCAATTCAAACTTAACAACATTTAGGTAGGTTGGGAACCACTCTGATTGGATCTAAACTTGGCTTCGTTCATTAATACTTGAATAAATTATTCAAACTTATTGAACTTGAATAAACTGAATAAATTATTCAAATGTGAATAATTTATTCTACTTGAATAATTTATGTAAACTTGAATAAATTATTCAATCTCTTTATCCGAGCTACCAGATACAGAAATGGGAAAAATATCAATCTAATAGGGTTGATAAGAAAATTAAAAGAATATATATATGTATACATACAAAGCACCCGGCACATGATCACTATAGAAATGTAAACTGTTAGAAGTTCCCAAAGATTTGATTTAGGAAATGGATTCATTCCAGGCATGTAGATGGGGACAACTCATTAGCCCTTCCTGAAATCCAGTTTATACATATACAAAATCAAGATGTTGGGAAGGTGATCCATAAAAACACTTCTTCAAACACTTATTCAAAGGTCTAAGAATTCCCTGGGAGCCTAGAGGTTAAAGGATCCCTTGTTGTCACTACTGTGGTTTGGGTCACTGCTGTGGTGCAGGTTTCATCCCTGGTCTGGGAATTTCTGCATGTTGCAGGTGCAACCTGCAAAAAAAAGTCTAAAGTCTATTACTGTATAGATAAGTTTTCTATAAATTGTGTTGACATGCCCATGGAGAATATTGATGAAAAAATAATAAAAATAATGCTCTAATAAAATAATGCTTGCACATTTTAACTTCTGGGCAAGTGTTTTTGTTCATCAGTGTGTTCCTTCTCTTTGTTACAGAGCATCTCATGATTCTCAGATCACATTCATGGAGAATAATACAGAGGTGACTGATTTCATCCTGCTTGGACTAACTAATGCCCCAGAACTGCAGATCCCACTCTTTACAATGTTCACTTTTGTTTATGGCATCACTCTGATTGGGAACCTGGGATTAATCGTGTTGATCCTGCTGGACTCTCGTCTCCACATTCCTATGTACTTTTTCCTTAGTAACCTGTCTCTAGTGGATTTTTGTTACTCCTCAACCATCACTCCAAAGGTGATGGCTGGGCTCCTTATAGGAGACAGTGTCATCTCCTATAATGCCTGTGCTGCTCAGATGTTCTTTTTTGTAGCCTTTGCCACTGTGGAAAATTACCTCTTGGCCTCCATGGCCTATGACCGCTATGCAGCTGTGTGCAAACCCCTACATTACACCACAACCATGACAACAAGTGTATGTGCTCACATGGCCATAGGCTGCTATGTTTTTGGCATTCTGACAGCTGCTATTGATGTTGGAGATACATTCTGTCTCTCTTTCTGCAGGTCCAATGTGGTCCATCACTTTTTCTGTGATATTCCAGCAGTCATGACTCTAACTTGCTCAGATAAAGACATTAATGAGCTGATTCTTCTTCTTATTTCAAGCTTTAATATATTTTTTGCACTTCTTGTGATTTTGATTTCCTACTTGCTCATATTTGTCACTGTTTTGAAGATGCACTCAGGCGAGGGCTATCAGAAGGCTTTATTTACCTGTGCTTCTCACCTTGTTGCAGTTTCCATATTTTATGGAACGGTCATCACCATCTATTTACAGCCAAGCTCCAGTCATTCCATGGACAAAGACAAAATAATATCTGTATTCTACACTATGCTCATCCCCATGCTGAATCCTATGGTCTACAGCCTAAGGAACAAAGAGGTAAAGAATGCATTCAGGAAGGCTGTTGAGAAAGCATTCTACAGATTTAATCTTTTAATGGAGTAGAACCCAAGGAAGTTACTTCATCTGTCTTAGATGTACTCTATGCAATAACTCAATGTTCACAGTGATGTAAAGAGTAGAACATAAAATTTTGTCAAATATTATTGATTGCTTTAGTTTTGAAATAGGCCCAAGCATCCAAAATGCAGAAAAATATTCTTTTTCATAAAGCTTGTTTAATGGCATATGTGTAGTTTTTGACACATTTCAACCAGATATAAGTAATTACACATCTTAATAAATTAATATTTTCATTGTTACTGAGGATTTTTGTTAAGAGAACACATGTTCACATGATAATTTCCAAAAGATAAATAGCCCTGTTCGACGAAAAGTGGAGAAAAGAATTGACTTTTTTTACCTTAACATTTTATTTCTTTATTTTTTATTTTTATAACAATGAATTTTATTTCAATTATAGGTGTACAAAAATCATCACAAGTCAATTTGATAGATTTTGTGTCCCAAACCCACAGTGCATCCCCCCCCATACCTTAACCTTCTGACTACCAACTCTTCTCATTATGTTAAAAATAATGCACTGATATTATTAGTGCTATTTTCTTTCCTTTTTTTTGGATAAATGCTTTGAAATAGTTAGTTTCACTATTAATGTCATGTTGAGCTATATTATGTCTTATTGCTCTCCCACCATTCACCCCACTTTATTCATAATGATTTCTTGCTATTCCTGGACAAGTCCATGCATGTCCCTGTCTCAGGAGTTTTGTACCTGATTCTTCTGTTTGAAATACTCCCCAAATCATTTCAGATTACTGGTTAAATGTTATCTGTTCAGGGAAGTCATAGATCCCTTCTCTGAAACACTTTATAAAAGTCACTCCACTTCCTTTGGGCCTTCTTTCCTCAGCCTAGTTCATTCTTCATAGTTGTTATCTGCCCTTGTATGTATTTTTTCACCTGTTCATTTATATCCCACAACTTGAATGGAAGCTCCCTGATAACTGTAGCTTAACCTGGCTATTTAATTGGAAATGAAATTTTGAATCTTGATTTAAAAATCACTTTGTTGAGCATTAAATGATTCAAGAAATTCCAAATTTGTGTTGCCAGCAGTACCTTGTAAAACCTCTGTAGGAGTTCCCGTCATGACTCAGCGGCTAACGAACCCAGGCAGCATCCATGAGGACGCAGGTTCTATCCCTGGCCTCGTTCAGTAGCTCCGATTGGACCCCTAGCCTGGGAACCTCCATATGCTACAGGCACGGCCCTAAAAAGACCAAAAAAAAAAAAAAACCAATAAAACCTCTATAAACTTCAAGGGGAGGATACGCCCTTACAATCACTTGTTGATGACCCCAAATTTGCAAATAAATTGGCACTGCCAACACAACAAATACTTGATGAGTGAAGCAAAAATATCTGGAAAATTTGGCATCAAGCTGTTCAGTTTGTCACTTCTTAGGTTATTATGATTTCAGATTAGTTAGGGCCTATCAGCCTGCTTTCTTAACTGTGAAATAGTACTTATTGAGCATTTAGTCTGTGACAGGTTTTATATGTATCTCATTTGTTCTCACAACAACTTGGTGCATGAGGAGGATGGGAGGGTCCTGGGTGAAGCTCTGTAAGCGTAAATATTGATTCATAAATAGTGTTATGACAGTGATTGTCCCAGGCTCCACAGCCCAGTGAGCATTGATGGGTAGAGGGTCCCACAGCTGATCAGTGGGCATCTTCACTTCACAACTGTCTGGAACAGTCTCTCCTGGGCCAAGATTAGCAGTGGATCCAGACATCTCCAGAAGTAAAGCGTTCAATAGGAATTGTTTAACATAACTCTTAAACTAGTATACCCTTAAATGCACACTTAAACTAATACTAGGCCCCATGGAAAAAATTAAAATCATATTAAAAAAAGGAAAAAAATAATTTATTTTAGTCCTCCTGATAATTTTTAATGGAAAAAAAATGATTTTTTTCTTTTTTTAATGATTTTAATTTTTTTCCATTAGAGCTGGTTTATAGTGTTCTGTCAATTTCCTACTGTACAGCAAGTTGACCTCATTTAACAAAGGGAAGAAATAAGACCCAACATAATTATATAACTTGCCCAAGCTTTGCAGCAAGAAATTGGTAGACCAGGGAGGATCTGATCTCAGGTCACCAACGATTTACTGACTTTATTTAAAAGAGACAAAAACTAGAAGCAAGCAAAGAAATCTTTGCCTATCTCCATGGTCACCAGTATTTTATCCTCAGTCTTCGAGAATTGTATAGTTTTAGGCTTTACATCTGTGTCTAAGATCTATTTTGAGTTGAGTTTTTTATACGAAATAAGGTATGGGTCAAAGTAGATGCTTTTGCATATGGACATCCAGGGGTTTCAGCACCATTTGTTGAAAACACAGCCTTCTCTCCACTGAGTTGCCTCTGCACCTTTGTTGAGAATCAATTCTCCATATATGGGCCTATTTCTGGACTCTGTTCTGTTCGAATATTTTTACTCCAATACCACACTATCTTGAATACTAGTTAAGTCTAGAGATCAGGCAGTGCTATTTGTTCAACTTCATCCATTTTCATAATCATTTAAACTATTTTAGATCCTCTGAATTTCCATATGATTTCTTAAATCAATTTCAGCAAAAATGTCTGTTGTAATGTTTCTTGGGATTGAGTTGAATCTGATCGATCAATTTAGGGAAAATTTGCATATTACCAATACTGATCCTTTTTGACCCATGCACTTGATGTATATCCCTTTTTATTCAGGTCTTCTTTAATTTCCATGTTTTGTTCTTTTCAGTATACATATTTTTCAAAATTTTTTCAGATGTATCCTTAAATATTCCATTATTTTTGATGAAATTGTAATGGTATTAATTTTTAAATTTCTGTTTCTTGTTTCTAATTATATATAGAAATAGTTGTAGACTATTGCCTTTGGGATGGAGCACCAGGAACTATGTCTAATCACTTGTGACAAATCTATATACGTATGTATAACGGGGTCACCACACTGTACAGTTGAAAAATTGACAGAAAACTGTAAACCAGCATTAATGGGGAAAAAATGCAGTTACTTTTTTAATATTGATCTTGCAACCTTGATCAACTTATTATTTCTAGTAGCTCTTTTGTAAATTTCATTGAATTTTCTACTTATAAAATAATATTGTCTATAAATAAAAATAGTTTTATTCTTTCCTTTCTAATTTGAGTGACTTTGTTTCTTTTACTTGCCTTACTACAGTGGCTAGAAACTTCACTACATATTTGTTTGTTTTTTCATTCCAGATTTGCCACCATTAGTTCTCCCTGGACATTACTTTCTGAGCCTGCAACATATTATTTTGTCTTTGTTATTATTTTATTTATTTAATATTCCAAGTTTTATTGAGATATAAGTGACACAATATAAGTTTAAAGTGTACGAAATAATGGTTTAGATATGTAATATTTTGTGAAATGATTACTACAACTGGTTGACATCCATCACCTCATATAATAACACGTTTTGTTTTTCCCTTGTGATGGGAACTTCTACTTGTTTAGCAACTCTTAACAATACAGTATTGTTAGTAATAACTTGCATCCCCAAAACTTTTTTATCTTACAACTGGAAGTTTGTGCCTTTTAACTACCTCTACCCAGTTCGTCCACTCTTCACCCTCCCACTCCCAAGTCCCCTCATCCTCCATGCTTTGCCGCTGGCAATCACAAATCTTTGTTTCTATGAGTTTGGTTTTTTTTAGAGTCTATATATAAATGAGATCATATAGTATTTGTCTTATCTGACTGAATTATTTCACTTCAAATAAAATGTTGATGAGAACTGATGAGAGTGAAAATTCCTATCCTACTCTTAATCTTTTCTTAGGGGAAACTTTTCAGTCTTTCTCCATTCATTACGTAGATTTTTCACGGATACCCTTTATTGGGTTGAGGGAGTTCCCTTCGATTCCTGGTTTGTTGAGAGTTATTTTTTTTTAAGTCAAGGATGAATATTGGATTTTGCCCAAAAAATTTTCTATATTCACTAAGATGATCATACAATTTTATTTTTTGTTAATTAGTATGGTGAATTACTTTGATTACTTTTGGAACATTGAACAATCCCTGCATTTTTAGGATACACTTCACCTGGTCACAGTGGAGTGTTTTTTATTATTTTTTTGATCTTTCTAGGACTGCGTCCAGGGCATATGGAAGTTCCCAGGCTAGGGGTCGAATTGGAGCTGCAGCTGCTGGACTACACCACAGCCAAAGCAACTCTGGATCTGAGCCTCATCTTTGACCTACACCACAGCTCACTGAGCAAGACCAGGGATTGAACTTGCATCCTCATGGATACTAGTCAGATTCCTTTCTGCTGAGCCATGACGGGAACTCCCTGGAGTATTCTTTTTATAATCAAAGAAAGTAGAAGGTGTTCTTGCATATTCTTGGCTGGTTAAAAAGGTCATAGATGGTATTGCCTCAAATCATATGCCAGTTTTAAAATCGATTTACAGCTCTGAGTCATCTAAATCCCTCTACTGAAAAGAGAATACAGAGAGAGGCATAAGCAATGACAGGAAGATGGAAGCAAGCAAATAAGAGTTTTGCAATGTTTTCATCTTCTGAGAAGTATGTTCTGAAGGAGGCATTTTCCATTTGAATTTAACCATGAGGATGAAGTATGGTTGAGGGATCATTCAGAATGATGCTCGGGGGCTGGAGAGGCAGATCAGGAATTCCCATTTCAGGAATGACGGTTCGACTCCAGTAGTGTTTGAGACAGCTGATCCCTTCTTTTTCTTGGAAGAATTTTCACTCCCTTTCCTGTCTTCCTGACATTACCTTATTCTGATTTTCCTACCTCCTTGGGTGTGGCACCTCAGATTCCTTTGCTGAGTTCTTATTTCTAAATGTTAGAGTCACCCAGAGCTTAGTCATAGGTCTTTCTCTCCTTCTGTCGTCATTTCTTAGGTCATTTCCTCCAGTCCCATGGATTCAGGTTCTTAAAGTATTTAAATAAAGCTCAAATTCTTTGCCATGACCTACATAATTCAGTCAGGTTGGGTACCTAGCCATCTCCAGGATAATATCCACATAGCCTCCCCTTCTTCTTCCAAGACCAATTTACTTACTGTTCCTTGAAGATGTCAGACGTTGTTCTCACATCAGGATCTTTATGTGCGCTCTTCCTTTTTAT
The DNA here is from genome assembly GCA_004024745.2 of Catagonus wagneri. Taxonomy (NCBI): domain Eukaryota; kingdom Metazoa; phylum Chordata; class Mammalia; order Artiodactyla; family Tayassuidae; genus Catagonus; species Catagonus wagneri. The sequence goes on from PVHT021183666.1 coordinate 2,459,442, forward strand.
TGGACTGTGTTTCCCCATCTTCTCAAGGCTTAGTCCCTTAACTTATTCAGTTTTCAACCCAGTACCTAAGACAGGCCTGCCTCAACCCCTGACCTTTCCTACCTAGGAAAGCCATTCCACCCTGTGTTGCCTATCCCCTGACCTTACTTCCTTTTCATCATAGGCCTTCTTGCTGCTCTATTGCAGCCAACATTTATTTATTCATATGTTCATTGTCCACCCCAAGCACTATGAAGTAAGAGCCAGGAAAGCCAGGGTCCTGTCTTATTTCCTTTTGACTCTCACTACGTACTCAAAAAAAAAAAAAAAGAGTTTAGTGAATAAATAAATGAGTATTTGCTGACGTTTTATATCTTAAGTTTTATAAGTTGTTTCTACTCAGTTTATGGATTTTTTTCCTAGACATTTCTCTTATGTTTGTGTTACTTACACTTAGATGGCAGGGGCTTCTATTAAATTTATTCATAAAACTGCAAGTTGGCTTTTCTAAGATATGGCTAACACAAAAGACGAGAATGAAACAAAATTTAGTGAACTGTGCTTTTCATAAAATCTTTACACTTTCTATATCTAATGATGTGAATTATTGACTAAATATTATCTTTATTTTATTTTTGTCTTTTTAGGGCCGCTCTCCAGCATATGGAGGTTCCCAGGCTAGGGGTTGAAGCAGAGCTGTAGCTGTCAGTCTACACAATAGCCACAGCAATGCAGGTTCCAAACTGCATCTGCAACCTACACCTCAGCTCACTGCAATGCTGGATCCTTAACCCACTGAGCAAGGCCAGGGATCGAACCTGCGTCCTCATAATACTAGTCAGGTTTGTTAACCACTGAGCCACGATGGGAACTCCTGTCTTTGTTTATTGAGTCTTAAAAATCAATTAATTTTATTGTTAGTTTATGTCTTTAGTTTGTGAGTGTATTAAGGACATGGACTGTAAATTATTCATCCTTGTAGTCCCAGGGCCAGGCTCAGAGCCTGGTAAATACAAGGTTCATAAAAGACATTTGTTGAAAATGACATAGAAGAATGATTCAAGACAATACAAATATTTAGATACAGGTTTACATTTTTCTTTTATGAAAACTTGTCAAGAGTTTCATAAAATTTGTGAGTCTCGGAGTTCCCATCGTGGCTCAGTGGTTAATGAGTCCGACTAGGAACCATGAGGTTGTGGGTTCGATCCCTGGCCTTGCTCAGTGGGTTAAGGATCTGGCATTGCCGTGAGCTGTGGTGTAGGTTGCATACACGGTTCGGATCCTGCATTGCTGCGACTGTGGCAAAGGCCAGCAGATATAGCTCCTGTTAGACCCCTAGCCTGGGAACCTCCATATGCTGCAGGTGTGGCCCTAGATAAAGCAAAAAGACAAAAAAATATTGTGAGTCTCTATTTTCTTAATCAGCTGTCTTTTATGTCCAACCTTAATCTTAATTCACTTTCTCAAGCTCCATTGTGCCCACAAGTCTATTCCCAGCCAACTCAGCTTCCCCATTACTCACTGCACATGGAGTTATATTTTAGAATGGATACAGCCTCCTTGCAATCTATAAGACAGAGGTAGTACAGATCCAGGACAGGCCCATGGGGACAATGACCAATTCAAACCAGATGACCTGGGTCTAACCATGATAGTCATTCTATCATATATGGGCTAGATGAAGCTAGGATAAAGAGAGAAAGTTATAGCTCTGCCCAATGGATGTTTATGTAACAGAAGATTCTGGTACTATGTTAAGCATGATGGTTTAATAGGCAAGACAGTTTATTTCCTTAGAAAAAAGTTCCTCCCTAAAATGAGTTACTATAAAATGTTAAAATGATATAAGGCATAATATAAATCAATCCACTCCTGAAACAAAACCACCATTTTGCCTATATATTACTGTATAACAAATCCCAAATATAATTAACTTAAAATAATAACAGTCACTGTAGTGTTTCCAGTCACAGTTCTAGGAGTTGACAGGACTCAGGCAGTGTTCACTCGGGACTTGCAGTCAGAGCTGTGTCTGGGCTCGCCTGGATTTTCACTCAAACATTGGGTGGCTGGTTGGGAGACTCAAGGACTTGTTGCCGGGAAGCCCTGGGGCTCTTTGGGCATCTCCTTCTAGTTCGATGTCGTCTCTCCAGCATGGCAGCTCAGAGGAATAGGACTTACCTAACTCAGGGCCAGAAGTGCTTGTTCTGAGACAATGCTAGGGGGCGCTGTGCAGGCTTTTCTAAGAGCTGAATCCTGTGGCCCCACTCTGGGATCCTTTGCTAGTCAAGGCCATTTTCAAAGTCTTCCAGGTTCAGAAGGAAGGACCAAGACTCCATCTCTTGATGAGGAAATGGCAAAGTTCTTTGAGAGGATGTGGGATGTAAAATATTGTTGCGGCTATTTTTGGAAGATATAATCTGCCACAACCACAGTCAATATTTTGTGAACTCTCCTCCCAGGCATCTCTTTCTGCATATTCTGTTTTACATAAATGAGCTTTACTGAAACCTTCTTTGTTCACATTAGGTCACTTATTATACTACAGAAAAAGAAACTGCGGTTAGTAACAGTGATTGTCACACAGTGAGTTAGCAGCAGAGCTGGACCAGATCCCAAGTCTCTTGATCATAAATCTAGGACTCTCTACAACTCCAAGTGGAATAATGAAAGCAGAGGTCTGTGATGTTTCATGTTGGAGCTGGGAGTGGAATAGGGTAGACTTGGGGGTACTTGAGGAAGGCAAGACTTTTAAGAGGATGGTTTGGTGACCCATATAAAAGCAGGTAGGTTTTACATTTATAATGAAAAAAAAAAGTAAAAGCTTAAGAGATACTGTAGAGAAAGACCAGTTGCTGATTCTATATTTCCATTTTAAAGAGGTTGGATTTTGTAAGTTTAGAAAAGATAGAAGTCAGTTTAGATTGGGGACAAAGAAATCTGATTGATTGGGCAGGTAGATTGGTGTTGGAATCCAGGGAACAGTTGAAGAAAAAGGAAAAGATTTTTTGTTTTTTTTTGTTTTGTACCTATGATACAATAGACACTACGGTAGTTGTCTAATATACATGTTCATTTAAGCACAAACAGTTTTGGTATGTTGGGATTATTCTGAGTTTATAGATGAGTTTCACTGCTTAAACAATTTCACTTATATCACACAGTGGCATCAAAATTTGCTGAAAACCCAGGATAGACCCAGATTTTTTCACTATACTACAGTGCAATTGTTAGAGGGAAGTGAGATTCAATAACGAACAATAATTTGCTCCAGAGTTGGGAAAATTTGAGAAGAGGATATGGACAAGGAAAACCCACATTTTTCTGGGTAGCTACAGAATATTTTTAAGATGTATTTTTGAAAGACATTTCCATCAACCAATAGGCATCTAAATTCATGGAATCCTAGAGCTAGAGTGGAATTCAGGGACCATGCAGTTCAGTGACTGCTTAGCACATCAGGGTCAACCGAGCAGCATTTTAAGAATACAAGTGCCCAGTTCCTTCACTAGAGTGTGGGTCAGTAAAGAGTTAGGGATAAGTTTGGAAGGAAAGCAGTCCTAACCTTCCTTCTGGTTCATAGCCTTTTTTTCAACATTGACAGTCTGAGGTTTGACACTGCATCAGAAATTGTATAGGAGCATATTGGATCAAATACATGGCAGCCCTGCTGAAATGCCTTTGAAGTGATATGAGCACTTGCATCTGTTTATTAAAATTGATAGTAAAGAAATCTGTAACTGATGAGTAACCTGTATTTGCCGAGATGCAGCTGCACCAGAAAATGGGTACTAGCTGAATACCCCTGAGAGGCTATGAAACAAGTAAGGCAGATATTTTCTCTGAACTTCATCTCTGTCTCATGATGGCCCACATCCAGTGTTCATTCTCATGACCAGGCACATCTCAAGTGTGGAGTGACTTGGTTATTTAAAAGGCATGCCTAGGAATCATGAAATCTCTACTGTGCTATGTAGGGGTTTACTTCTTCCCCTCATCCACTGATCCTGACAACAGAAATAAGATTGGTGCTACTGTGCTATGTGTTGTGTGGCTGTCCTGTATTTTTTTCTCAAAGCTTTCCTAAAGCTTGATTAATGGTGTATCTTGTGAGTTTACTTGCTAATCTAAACCCAAGACCACTGCAGCTGGTCGAGCAGAAATGGTACTGCTGGGTCTGAGTATGTGAATTTTGAAAAAATTCCTCCAAGATATTCTGATGTGCAACATCAGTTGGAAACAGCTGGGACCAATCATTTTATTGATGAGAAACTGGGTTCAAGAAGGTGAGCTTACACACCTATATTCTCATAGCTACTCAGGGACAGAGTCAGGACTGTAATTCATGTCTTCTATGTACATGCTCTATGGTTTTCCATTGAAATGAACTTCCCAAAATATATCTTGGACAACACTAATCCTGTGTACCACTCTGTGGTGAACCTAGTTCTGCATGATTGAACAAATTTAGTTTTGAGAAATAATGCATGCATATTGCCTTTCTGGAGACTTATATTCTCTGATTTGTCTATTTAAGACATTTTATCTCATTTAGCTCAGAGTTGCCCCAAATTATTTGAACATGGGACTCTTAATTTTTACAGCTATTAAACACCTCTATGAATAGCTATTTGGACAAAACATACTTTAAGAAAAGTTTACCTAGAGAAACTGAGATCAAATAAAGGAATTAGTAATAATTGTCCTCAAAGATGCAAAAGCTCGATTGTAGGTAGTACATGCACTTGTTATCATTTAAGGTATAAACAATTTGCACCAAAATTAGTAGTAACATAAATTGTAATCTAGCTGTGTATTACTGTTGTTACCACAGGGGTTAACAGTCTTCTTTGAAGAGCAGAGCTATGTGGAAAAGCCGCAGGCCTTCAGAGGTTGGAATAGGAGGCAGATATCTGAAATTTCATAAAAAGCTGAAACATCACATCTATGCCACAAGCTCTGTCTGGGCAGAATCATCCACTCTGTATGGAGATTAAAAAGTCAGATGCGCCGGATATTAAAAGGAGAATGCTTTTTCCTACAGATGAGTTTTCTCAGGGCACATTTCATGTCCTTGCTTCTCAGGCTATAGATGAAAGGGTTCATCATGGGCGTCACCACAGTGAATAGTACTGCACCAATCTTATCTCTGTTGTCGGGATCAGTGGATGAGGGGAAGAAGTAAACCCCTACAATGGTCCCATAGAAGAGCAATACAACCGTCAGGTGAGAGCCACAGGTGGAGAAGGCTTTCCACTTTCCCTCCGTGGATGAGATTCTCAGGACAGCCCTGACGATGCAGATGTAGGAGAAGAGGATGAGGGCAAAGGGGAAGGTGATGACTGATAAGCCCACGATAAACAACACAAGCTCATTGATCATTGTGTCTGAGCAGGACAGTTTGAGCAGAGGAGATAAGTCACAAAAGAAGTGTGGGATAGTGTTGCTGTCACAGAAGACCAGTCGAAGGAGCAGGAGGGTGTGTGTCAAGGAAACAATATTACTGAGGACCCATGGGATGACTGTGAGCAAGAAGCAGAGCCTGGGTTCCATGATGGTTGTGTAGTTCAGAGGGTGGCAGATGGCCACAAAACGGTCATAGGCCATGACCCCCAAGAGGAAATTATCGATGACAACAAAAACAATGGAAAAATACATCTGCGTGATGCAGCTCTCATAGGAGATGGATTGACTCTTGGTCTGAATATTCATCAGCATTTTGGGGACTGAGGTGGAAACAGAGGAAATATCAGCAAAGGATAGGTTGGCAAGGAAGAAGTACATGGGGGTGTGAAGGTAAGAATCCAAGGCAATGGCCATAATGATGAGTCCATTTCCAACCACAGTGACCAGGTACATACCCAGGAAAAGCACAAAGAGGGGCTTCTGATGCTCTGCCTGGTTGGAAAGTCCCAGGAGGAGGAATTCCGAGATGGTAGTTTGGTTTCCTTGATGCATATTTCTGCTGATCTGGAGAAAGGAATACAAGGCCCTCACACCACCACTAGAAAACCTAATATGGTACCACTCAACTCTGGCCATTATAGGAGGTGAGCACTCCTTCTAGGCTGAAGAGGAATGAAGGGTGGAGAAGAATTACTTGATAAGGAATTATGTCAGACATGTAGAGACTCGGGAAATGCCTTAGAAGAAAAGACAGAGACATGATGGATGCTTCTCAATGAACACGTTTTTAACTCTAACATGTTTCCAAATGTGATTTTTACAGTTGGTTCCAACTGTAAAAGAGTACCGTAAATTGAGGGCAATAAGTGAGGTATAATACATTTTCTAAAAATGCTGTATAACTATGAAGGAATTACTTAAAAATGAATTAACTTTTTGGCAAAGAATAAAGTTAGAACATTCTTTAACACCATATACAACAATAAACTCAAAATGGATTAAAGGCATAAATATAAGGTCAGATACTATAAAACTCCTAGAGGAAAACAGGCACAATGCTCTTAGACATAAATCACAGCAATATCTTGTTTGACCCACCTCCTATAATAGACAAATAAAGCAGTGCGATCTAATTGAACTCAAAAGCTTCTGCACAGAAAAGGAAACCATTGAAAAAATGAAAAAACAGGAGTTCCCGTTGTGGTGCAGTGGTTAACGAATCCATCTAGAACCATGAGGTTGTGGGTTCGATCCCTGGCCTTGCTCAGTGGGTTAAGGATCCGGCGTTGCCATGAGCTGTGGTATAGGTGGCAGAGGCGGCTCGAATCCTGCATTGCTGTGGCTGCGGCATAGGCCTGTGGCTACAGCTCCGATTAGACCCCTAGCCTGGGAACCTCCATGTACCGCGGGTGCGCCCCTAAAATGACAAAATGGCAAAAAAAAAAAAATGGAAAAACAACCCACAGAATGGGATAAAATCTTTGCAAATGATTCAACATACAAAGGTTAAATCTCCAAAATATACAAGCAACTCATTCAGCTGAACAACAAAAAAACAAATAACTCAACCAAAAAATGGACAGAAGACCCGAAGAGACATCTTTCCAAAGACATACAAATGGCCAGCAGACATATCAAAAAATACTCAACATCAGTAATTATTAGAGAAATGCAAATCAAAACTACAATAAGGTACCACCTCACACCAGTTATAGTGGCCATCATTAGCAAGTCAACAAAAAACAAATGCTGGAGAGGGTGTGGAAGAAAGGGGACCTTCCTTCACTGTTGATGGAAATGAAAATTGGTACAGCCACTATCAAAAACAGTATGGAGGTACCTCATAAAACTAAATATAGAACTGCCATATGACCCAGCAATCCCACTTCTGGCATATATCCAGACAAAACTATCATTGAAAAAGATACATGCACCCCTATGTTCATTGCAGCACTATTCACAATAGCCAAGACATGGAAGCGACCTAAATGTCCGTCAACAAATGAATGAATTAAGAAGATATAATGGACTAAATATATAATGGAATATTATTCAGCGATAAAAAAGAACAAAATAATGCCATTTGCAGTAACATGGATGGAACTAGATACTCATGCTAAGTGAAGTAAGCCAGGAAGAGAAAGACAAATACTGTGTGATATCACTTACATGTGGAGTCTAAAATATGGCACAAATGATCTATCTACAAAACAGAAACTGATCATGGACATGGAGGGCAGACTTGTGAAGAGGGGGACTGTCAGGAGCTTGGGGTTGGTAGATGTAATTGTTATATTTAGAATGTATGGTTCCTGCTTTATAGCACAGGGAACTCTGTCTGATCTTTTGGGTTAGTAAAAAAAAAATGGGTGTGTGTGGGTGGCTGGGTCATTTTGCTGTACAGCAGAAATTGAAGGCAAATTGTAAATCAACTATACTTTAAAAAAAAATTTTTAAATGAACTAACTGGGCCCAAGACTTTTCCAACCATTCATCTCCATCCTTTAAATCTAAGAGAACAGAAATTTGAAGAGTGATTAAAGTGAAGAGTTCGGGGAAGTAGAAACAACTGAGGGTTGGGAATGCTTATATAGGTGCCCCTTTTCACTCAGATTAGGGGAGGACTCCAAAAGGACTGTTCTTGAAGAATGTGTACAGGAAATAGAGACCAGAATTTTACTTCATTCATGGCTAAATGTTAGGTGATTGGAAAAAATTCAGGGGACACATAAGAATCTAAAGACCTAAAGAAACATAAAACCTACAGCTTACATCTCACCTCTAAAGGTGGGAGGCCCACTAAGTCATCCCATTATGCAGGTAGGACAATCCTGCATTCTCAAACATGACACAGCATCAATATGTGAGTTACCTGCAAGCCTAGTGATTGCTGCAGGAAGTCACTGAGCTCAAGCCACTTTGTTGGGACTCCAACCAAGAAAGGACCTGCTGGGGTGGAGGAAGCTTTAGCACTAAGAGGTCAAGGATAGCTCTGTTATGACAGAACTCATAGAGAGATCAGGAGAAAACTCATCGTCCTTGTTGGGAAACTGCTTGATGGAGCAGTCCCCAAAAAGAACACTGAAGAATCCCAAATGTTGTCAGGACAGAGCATGTCAGCCACACACACCTCACCAATTGCAAGTATTCCAAGGCAACAGGCTTGAAGACTTTGCCCTTTTCCTCAACCCCATGCTTCCTTCTTACTGTTTACTGCTACACACTCCCAAGCTACACATCAGGCTGAGATCAGGAGGGAGGTCATGTGCTTTGAAGGATGTGAAGCTGAAGTTTTTAATTGTTCTGGGCTTTTGAAAAACCTGGAAGTGGTTCTTTAGTGCCAAAGTAAAACTTATTTTTTAAAAGTAAAAGCACACAGAAAGCTCTGGGTGCTTTCTAAGGTGCTACCCAGAGACAAAGAAGGGAGATAAGACTGAGTATGGTTTCCCTTGTGGCTTATTGGAAAGAACATTGGCTTCAAAGTCAAGAGGTGTTGGTCTTGTCTTTCTGCTCTCCTACTGCTGTCTCCCTCTCATTCTTCTATCTCATCTCCAAAATCCCCATCCCTCAAGATTAAAGATAGCCAAGTCCTCAAATAGCATTTCTTTCCATGAAGAGGCCAGAAATTAAAATATCTACCCCAAAGATTCTGGAAAAGTGAAGGGCAGTGGTGACTGGAGTAGAAGCTCTGAGGTCTCTTTACTCCAGAAAATCTTGGCTTCCAAAGCAGTGAGAGAATGTAGGGGTAGAGAGAAAAAGTAATATGTAAACGGGAGTTGCCAAGCACCATGAAAGGGAGATAAAAGGCATTTATGTATGTAGACTCAGGGCAAGATCTGTACTGGCTTTAGAGGGTCCTGTGATCTTTAGGCCCTTCACTGGTTTGGGTTCAACTAGCATGAGGAAGTGTGTATTTTTGAGTGGCAATCTCCAATCTTACCTTCCTGTCCTTCCTCTCCCAACCACAAGCAGTCCTGCATAAATTGTCTGAGTCCCTGAAACACCTGTCTGGCTAGTTAAGAGCAGTGCTAAAGCTTGAAAGAGCTCACCTCTGAAAGATTGTAAGATCTCAGGAGTGACTGGAATCTAGACTCAGTAGCTTAACTTGTTGTTGAAGTGTTGCAGGGCAGAGACTGAGAATGGGTCTTATATATTTTTTAGAACCAGGCTCTTTCCAAGCACAGAGTTAATAGATCCACAGTGCTGGGCTCATATGGGATAGTTAACTCCTTCTGAGTCCTTGGGGACAATATCCCTGAAGTGTTTTCCTCAAGGCAGATGGTTGTTTTCACATCCCAGGCTCCAAAGAGCAAAATGGGGACTAGATGGGCAGCTCTGCTTTTTTGTTTGTTTGTCTTCACTTGTCTCTTCCTACCTCTGATTATTCCTGTTTATAAATTAGGGTTACAGACTAACAAATTAAGTAACCTGTTGGTTATTGCCTCTTGTAGCCAGTGAATTGTTTGCTATGGTGAGACTCTGAGAGTTCCTTCACTGTTTCCTCTCTAGTACCTAGTAGATGGGAAAAACTTAGTAAATACCTTAATAATTGAGTGCAATTCCTCAACTAGGGATTATGACTCTGAAGCAAGGCCCTCTCTAGTGGAAGGGGACAGGCTCCAGCCTTCTGTACTGCTTGAATGAATGCCAGTGTCAGAGGGAATCTGGGGACCCAAGAATTCAGCCCTCAGGGGCCTTAGTTGTAAACTAAAGAAATAAACTCTGGATTTTTAATATTGAAAGAAATGCATTGAAATAAAATTCATTGATTCACAGATACTTTTGGAAGTCCATTAAAAGACTCTAAAATGGACAAGAGAAAGGGAGACTATGTAGCCAGAGGCACAACCAAAATTAATGCATGCCCTTTTCTAATGATTACTTATGCCTCATGATATTGTGAACTTATTTCTCACCCAAACTGATAACAATTAAAAACTTTTCAGAGGGAATGGGATGGTAGGGAGGTCTGGGGTTAATAGCTGTAGATTGTTGCCTCTGGGCTGGAAAAGCAAGAAGATACCACTGTATAGCACTGGGAACTATGTCTAACCACTTGTGATGTGTAACCCTGTCACCACACTGTACAGCTGGGTATAATGTAAAAAAATTAAAAAATTAAAAAAAAAACTTTTCCACTGAAGGGTATGAATTCTTGTTTTCTCTTACTTTTCGGGTTGTGGTTTTTGTGTTGCTCATTACAGTTATGCCTCTAAAGTTTGGAATCGTTGTGGCTCAAGGATTCAAGAATGGAAGCCCATTTTCCCTACTGTGCTGTGAACTTATGGAGGATAGAACCTGAGTATTAGCCCTTTCTAGAGAGAAGGACTTGGAAAAGTTTTCTGAACATCTAAATGCATTTTATCTCCTTAAATTTTATTAATGAAACATTACTTAGGCTTTGTTTTATATACTGAGCTGGCCTAAGTATTGTGAGGAAATCAAGAGTGATAACACTTGGGTTTTATCTTCCAAAAGTTTACAACTGACTTGCAGATATAAGATGTGAATGAGAAGGAAGAGCTTGCAGTTTCCAAAGGCAGGTGGAGACAAATACAGTGGTTGCCATGAGATATCAAACATGGGAGGGAAAATACTGCAGGAATCCAGGGGATAGAGAGCTTTCTGTGGAATGGATTGATAAATATTTCATAGAGTAAGTGAACTAGAGCTATACTTTTTAAATGGTTAGGGTTTATACAGGTGGGGGAAACACAGAGAAGGATTTTGAACCAAATGGATGGTATGAACAAAGGCCAGGTGATAGGACCATGCATGGCATATCCTGGGTTCAGTAAAGAGATAAGAATTGCTAAGCTTCAGGTTCATATAAAGAAGTGAAAAATAAAGTTGCAAAGTAAGAGGTCGAGCCACGGACTGGACATCCCAAGCCTGGGATCCTACAGGGAAAATACAAGCCCCCTTGGCTGCTTGAAGAACTGTTGCAACAAAAAGAAAGACCTGAGAAGCCTATGCTCCACTTGTGAGAAGGTTTAGGTGCTAACTTGCACAAGACAGGGTGGAGAGTGTTAAGTTCAAGCATGTGCCACCTTACCATTCTCCCCAATCTGAGATGAGTGAACTCCCTTGTCCCATTCACTTCTCTCTATATCTTAGCACTGGACCTGGGATAGCTAGAACCTGGAAGAGGACTTGATCTTGAGAAAAAGAGGTGACCCAGGGGGAGGGGTGAGGAGTGGTCCAGGTTGGGTGGTACAGCTATTGCTGGTGCTTATTCAAACAGTGCTTCATAAGTAGCACAGACCCCTCACAGGAGCACTGTGGCTTCAGTTCTCACATCCACTACATCCTGATCCCAAGTCCAGGCTCAGTGAAAGCTTGAATCTCACCCACTTGATTCCATAATTTTGCAACTAGATCTGGAATGACTGCCACAGGGGGAAAGATGCAAGCTTGGGATGCATATGAGCTGAGCCAGAGATGCCTACATAGGCAGCACATCAGACCTAAGTCTCAATCCCCACTTACTGCAACACTCCTGTCCTTTGGGGCAAAAACCCCAGTGTGAGGAGAAGGGAAAAGATTCACTTGAAGGGAAGAGAATCAGCTGGAGACTAACCCCCAGAGTTTCTGCTCCAGCAGCTTGGGAGTAGACCCTACCCCTGAGAGTGTGTTGATGGTCACTGTGCAAAGAGGAAATCCCACATCACAGCATGTTCAGAATCTAGCAACTCCAACATGAGCCACACCCCTATCAATGTGACAGTGGCCAGCACAACCTGAGCGAAGATGTGGCTGTCATCCACATCAACTCTGGCCATTAGGAGTTATTTTGTAGTGCAATGAGTTAAGGATCCAGCATTGTTCACTGCAGATCAGGTCACTGCTGTGATACAGTTTTGATCTCTGGCCTTGGAATTATTCACATTGCAGGTGCAGCCAAAAAAATTTTTTAAAATGGAGTTTCCTTGTAGTGCAGCAGATAAGGATTTAGCATTGTCACTGCAGTGGTTCAGGTTGCTGCTGTGGCATGGGTTTGATCCCTGGCCCAGAAAGCTTTACACGACATGGGTGTAGCCTAAAAAAAAAAAAAAAAAAAATCCAGCCCTCATGGCAAGGACACTGGGCATACATGATGTATATAGGGACACTCCTACATAAAAAATCCCTTCAAGACCATAATAAATAACTGTTTCACCTAAATAGAGACAGAGAAATTTATGAGGCAGAAAAACTACCCCAACTGAAAGAGCAAGATAAATCTCTTGAAAAAATAATAAAACAGATAATCAGTCTACCATATAATGATTTCAAGAAGTTGGTAATAAAAGTACTTGATAAATTAAGAAAGAGAATTGATCTAAGCACAGACCATTTAACAAAGAATTAGAAAATATAGTTGACCAAATCAAAAATAGGTAATTGAATGTCTGAGATTTAAGAAAAAGTGGCCTAGGAAGCAATGAACAGCAGACTAAATACACAGAAGAATGCATAAGTGACCTTGATGATAAAATCAGAAATAACCCAATCAGAACAGAAGATAGACAAATGAAAAAATTGAAGGTGACATATGCAGTCTTTGGGATAATGTAAAACATGCCAACATTTGCATTATACATGTTCCAGAAAGAGAGGAGATTTAAGGCATCATAAATATATCTGAATAAATTGCGGCTGAAAACTTTCCAAATCTAAAGAAGGAAATAGATATCCAAATATAAGGGGCACAGACTTCACACCAAAACATAACATAATTAAAATGGCAAAAGTTAAAGAGAATTCCAAAGGCAGCAGAAAAAAAGTAAAGAGTCAAAAAGAAAGGAACCTCCACAGAAACTTTGCAGTCCATGAGGGAGTGGCATGATATATTCAAAGTCCTGAACGGGAAAAACCTCCAAGCTAGGATATTCTACCCAGAAAGATTACCATTTAGAATAGAAGGAAAGCATTAAAATATTTTTAAAAATCACTTAGACAAGCAAAAACAACAAGACTTTAGCAATACTAAACCTATCCTAAAAGAAATGTTGAGTTTCTCCCCTAATGGAAAAGAAGCAAGAATCACAGGAAAGGGAAAATTCCAACAGGAAATGCAAACACATAGTAAGGACTGATGATCACTTAAATAAGCCAGTACTTAAAATAAAAAAAGAAAAAAAACAAAGAAATAAATTGTAAAAACAACTATACTATAGTAAAGAGTAAAGGAATAAGCATGAAGATGTAAAATACGGCATCAAAAACACAAAATATGTGGGAGGTGAGTACAAAATGTAGATCTTTTAGAATAAATTGCTATTCTGTACACCTGAAACTAACACAATTTTGTAAATCAACTATACTTCAATAAAACATACCAACATACATGAAGGGAAAAATTGACAATGATGAAATAATAGAGACTTAAACACCCCACTGACATCAATGGACAGATCATCCAGGTAGAAAATAAGTAATGCGAAAGAGGTCTTAAATGGCTTAATAGACCAGTTTGACTTAATAGATATCATAGAACATTATGTCCCCCTCAAAATGAATACACATTCTTTTCAAGTGCACATAGAATGTTCTCCAAGGTAGGTCACATACCAGATCACAAAACAAACCTCAACAAATTTAAGAGGTAGTAATTATATCAAGCATTTTTTTCTGATCACAGTGGTATGAAAATAGGAATCAATTACAGAAAGAAAAACAGGAAAATAACAAACATGTAGAGACTAAGCGACATGCTACAAAAAAACCAGTGGTTCAATAATGAAATCAAATAGGACATTACAAAATACCTTGAGAAAAGTGAAAGTGAAAACACTGCTTTTCAAAATCTATGGAATGCAGCAAAATTTCTAACAGAAAAATCCATGAAGAAATATGCCTTTTTCAAAAAATAAGAAAAATCTCAAATAAACAACCTAAACTACCACCTAGCAGAATTCAAAAATTAAGAGAAAACAAAGCACAAAGTCAGCAGAAGGAAAGCAATAGTGAAGATCAAGGAGAAAATAAATAAAATAGAGATTAAAAACAATAGAAAAGACTAATAAAATCAACAGCTTCCTTTTGGAAAGGACAAACAAAATCTATAAACCTCTAGCTATGCTCACCAAGAAGAGAGAGGACCCAATTACAAAGTAAAAAAAGAGAACAGGAAAGAGGATAAATGACCAACATCACAAAGATACAAAAAAAAAAAAAACATGAAAGAAAACAGTGAATAGTTATATGCCAATAATTGGACAATCTATAAGAAATGGATATATTTCTAGAAACATACAGCCTTTCAAGACTGAGTCAAGAAACAGACAATATGAACATACTGATCACTACAAGTGAAATAAAATCTATAAAACAAAGAAATAAAAATTACTCAGACAAGCAAAAACTAAAAGCTTTAAAAATGTACTGTTAAATTTGGTTTGCTAATATTTCTTAAGAATTTTTGCATCTATATTCTTCAGGGGTATTGTCCTGGAGTTTTCTCTTCTTGTAATATCCTTATTCGGTACTGGAATCAGCATAATGCTGGACACATAAAATGAGTTTGGAATTGCTCTTCAATTTTTGGAAGTTTGAAAAGGATTGGGACTAATTCCTCTATAAATGGTTAGTAGAATTCAGCAGTGAACCCATCTGGTCTTAAAGTTTTTTTGTTGTTGTTGAGAAGCATTTGACTACTGATTTCTTACTAGTAATTGCTCTGTTCAGATTTTCTATTTCTGCGTGATTCTGATAGGGATGGAATAGGATACCTACACAGTAGTTGTAGAAGTCCCAATAAGCTACCATAAGGTAGAGAGGAAAATCTAGGGAACTTTGGGAGATCCCTGTAAGTTAATAATTGCTGAAGAGGGCAGACACAAGACATACCTCAGGTCATTGGGTGGGGAATATTTCAGATTCAGGCCAAGGGCAGGAGTTTAAGGATGATCCTTCTGCTGATTTGAATAAGCACCATGACAAACCAGTTTGACCTTATTGGGTCAAATACTCTCTTACCAAGGATGAGCTACCACTCAAGAAATAGGAGGAGGTAGTCTTTTCTAACTCCCACTCCCCTTGGATTATAAAACTGTAGACCACCTAATCCTTGCCTGCCTGATTATATCTCTCACAAGCGCCTTATCTTAATAAATTTATTTCTTGCCTATTGCTTTGTTTCTCACTGAATTCCTACTATGCTGAGGCACAAAGAACCTGAACCTCATTAAGTCCCAACACCAGGTGAATGTTTCTAATTTAAAAACCATGGGTTGCAGTCCCAATCTGGGTTTAGGCTGGGTTCAAGTCCCAGCATGTGGGTTTAAGTCCCAATCTGGGTTCTGGCTAGATTTAAGTAAAAAATGCTTTAAGTTTCAATTCAGTTTGGTAGATTTTATGTCTCCAGGAATTTATCCATCTCTTCTAG
>PVHT021183666.1:2478430-2526960 GCA_004024745.2 Catagonus wagneri
AAGTCCCAACACCAGGTGAATGTTTCTAATTTAAAAACCATGGGTTGCAGTCCCAATCTGGGTTTAGGCTGGGTTCAAGTCCCAGCATGTGGGTTTAAGTCCCAATCTGGGTTCTGGCTAGATTTAAGTAAAAAATGCTTTAAGTTTCAATTCAGTTTGGTAGATTTTATGTCTCCAGGAATTTATCCATCTCTTCTAGGTGTCTATTTGGCTGGCATATAATTTTTCAGAGTAGTCTTTTCTGATCCTTTGTATGTGTGTGGCATCAATCAGTCATGATGCCTATTATTTCACTTCTGTTTCTTTATCCCCCCCCCCTTTTTTTTTGGTCTTTTTAGGGCTGCATCCATGGCATATGGAGGTTCCCAGGCTAGGGGTCGAATCAGAGCTTTAGCTGCCGGCCTGTACCACAGCCACAGCAACTCCAGATCCGAGTTGTGTCTGCAACCTACACCACAGCTCATGGCAACACCGGATCCTTAACCCACTGAGTGAGGCCAGGGATCGAACCTGCATCCTCATGGATACTAGTCAGATTTGTTTCTGCTGAGCCATGTTGGCAGCTCCCTCTTTTTTCACTTCTAATTTTATTTATTTAATCCTCTCCATTTTTTTAGTGAATCTAACCAAATGTTTGTAGATATTATTTATCTTCTAAAAAAAAGGTCCCTCTTAGTCTATTTTCTGTATTTCTTTTTAGCTTCTAGGGTTCCTTTATGATTTCATGTCACTTTTCTGGGAATAGGGTTTATGGAAAGTGTCCCAGTCTCCCCTAGATGTTTTTTTCGCTTTTGCCCAAATGTGTGGGTGTCGCTCAGCTAGGTTCTGGATTTCCTTCAGAGGAAATTGCTCCAGGTGTAGCTATAGATTTAGTGTGTCCATTAGAGGAGATGAGTTCAGAAGCCTCTTAAGTCACCATCTTGGTGACAGAACTCTTTCTTACTTCCTATCTTGATGTCTTCTCTTGTGAATTGACACTTTTGTAGTAGTATGTCTTCACTTCTTTGTTATCATTTTTTTGTGAATCTACTGCAGGTTTTTTGTTTGTGGTTACCATGAGGCTTAAGTTAAATATTTTAAAATAATATGTTTTATATTTTAAGCTAAAAACAACTTGAGTTTGATAGCAACAAAAACTGTATGTTTACTTCTCCTGTTCTAATATTTTAGGTTATTTACATTACAGTTTCTGTATTTTTGGTATTATTACTCAATAAGAAATTATTGTAGTTATGGTTATTTTATACACATTTTTAAACTTTTAACTAGAGGTGTAAGGTTATAGGCTACCATTACAATACTGGAGGATCTAAATTTGACTATGTTTGCTGTTAACAGTGAGTTTACACATATATTCATATGTTTTTAATATAATAATTAGCATCTTTCACTTTCTGCTTGAAGAATGTTCTTTAGCATTTCTTGTAAGGCGCGTCTTGTGAACTCCTTTAGCTTTTGTTGTTCAGGGAAGTCTTTATCTCTCCATTTCTGAAGGGCAGCTTTGCCAGGCATAGGGTTCTGCTTTTTTTCTTTTAATATTTGGAATTTATCTTCCCACTTCTCCTGGCCTGCAAAGTTTCTGGTAAGAAATCTACCTGTAGTGTTATAAGGGAAGAGGATGTATCTTTGTGTGTAATGTGTTGCTTTACTTTTCTTTCATTTTTCTTACTGGGGCTGCACCTGCAGCATATGGAATTTCCCAGGGTAGGGGTCAAATTGGAGCTGCAGCTGCCAGTGTACACCACAGGCACAGCAGCATAGGATCCGAGCCACATCTGTGACCTTTGCCACAGCTTACTGCTACACTGGATCCTTAACCCACTTTAATAGACCAGGGATCTAACCCGTATCCTCAAGGATACTAGTTGGGTTCTTAACCCATCACACCACAACAGGAACTCCGTTTGTCTTTCTCTGCTTTAAAATTCCCTTTGTGGGTGTTCCCATTGTGGCTCAGTGGTTAACAAACCCAACTAGTATCCATGAGGTTGCGGGTTCGATCCCTGGCCTTGCTCGGTGGGTTAAGGATCCGGTGTTGCCCTGAGCTATGGTGTATATCAGACGTGGATTGGATCCCACATTGCTGTGGCTGTGGCATAGGCTGGCGGCTACAGCTCTGGTTCCACCCCTAGCCTGGGAACATCCATATGCTGTGGGTACGGCCCTAAAAACACACAAAAAAATTAAAATAAAATAAAAATTTTCTTTGTCTTTGACATTCTCACTGTGTTTTGGAAAGCCCATTTCATAAATATATATCTGTGTATATGACATATTCATAGATACATTATGTTTGTTTCATATATATGATATATATGAATATATCATATATTCATTAATTATATAGATAAGTTAATAGATATAATCTTGATAAATATGCCCTTTTATCAAGATGTAATGTTTTTCTTTGTTTAAGAAATTTTCATTTACAGTTTATTTTGCCTGACGTTGTTATAGCCAGCCCAGCGCTCTTTGTTTACTATTTGCATGGAATAGATTTTTCCATTCTTTCACATTCACTTATTTGTGTCTTTGGATGTAAGTAGGTCTCATGTAGAGAGTATATAGTTGAATCATATTTTCTTATACATTCTGGCAATCATTACCTTTGATTGGAAAGTTTAACCTAGTTACCTTTACATAATTACTGATAAAAAACGACTTATTCTATTTTGCTGTTTGTTTTTTATATGCCCTCTTAAATTTTTTTCTTCTGTTTCTGCTTTGTGTGTGTGTGTTTAATTGATTTTTTAGTGTACGCTTTGAATTCCTTCTCTTTTATATATTACTTAATAATTATCCTGGGATTACAGATAACAACTAAATTTATAATAATTTAATTTTAATAATGTCAAATAGCATAGTAATTTAATAGCATATAGACTCTGCTCCTACAAAGCTATTTCTCTCCCCACCTAATGTTGTTATTGTCATGGATCTTTATACATTTTTTTTTACC
Organism: Catagonus wagneri; assembly: GCA_004024745.2. Lineage (NCBI taxonomy): Eukaryota > Metazoa > Chordata > Mammalia > Artiodactyla > Tayassuidae > Catagonus > Catagonus wagneri. Next base: position 2,481,390 of record PVHT021183666.1, read on the forward strand.
ATTAAGATAGATTTATGTTTATCATTTTATGCATTTCACTTAAAATCATATAGGAGAAATGGGAGTTACAAGCCAAAAATGCAAAAATACTTGTTTTTATATTTACCTATGCTGTTACTTTCTGCTCTTTTCCTTATCTTTCCTATCCTTCTGGAACTCTCATTTTGCCTATGATTTATTTGAGGACCTTTTTTTAGCCCCATACAGATTTGTCTCTCATTTGTGCTACTATATGTTCATCATATAGGTGTTGGGTAAAATGAGCTCCCACTCTTTGGTCATTCAAAGACATAGACTGATGAAGGCTTCACTATCTATAGCTACACCTGCTAGAACATGAAGCCTCCTTAACCATTGTGACAAGAGAAATATATCTGGAAAGTAATGTGTTGCTTCAACCCATCCAGAATTGACCCATATCAATTCTTTCTACAGTTCATTGTCTACAACTAATACATGTCTCAGCCTACCTGTAATGGGCAGGTACATTTGGGGAGGAAGATGGAATGTTTGAACATCACTATTTTTGTGACCTGTGCACATCAATGTGTATGAATAATGGAATGTGACATTTAATCCCTACAGAACACCTGATATGCCCTAGAAATTGTTTTCTGCTTTTATTGCCTGTGGTGTACTAAGTCTTCTCGGCAACCTTATGAGGATAGCATGATATTACTACCTCCATCCTTACAGATGAGCAGCTGAAGTTTGATGAGATTAAATTGCCTACCTGATTTGAGGCCAAGCCACTCTGGTATACATAAAAACCTGTAACTGCTACACATACCTGCAATGAGAAAGGTGGGATGATTCTGCACAGGTGTGTGGGCTCAAAGGATAGTACGTAGGATAAAAAAATTGATCTAACTCCTTTGTTACAAAATAACATTTACAGGCCATAATTGTGATGCTAAGGCAAACTCAATAAAAATAAAGGATTTTAGAGAGTTTTAAAAGGTCTTTGAAAAAGAGCAGGTATTAAAATAAAATAAAATTATATTTAAAAAATTTTAAAGTACCAAGTACTGCAAAAATGTGAAGAAATTGGAATGTGTTTGCTGTTAGGAATGCCAAATGGTAGAACCACTTCCATAAGCAGTTTTGGCAGTTTCTATTAAACTAAGTATACTTACCAAATGAGGAAGCAGTATAACACCTAAATATTTACCAAAATGAAATAAAAAACTCATTTACAAAAAAAAACTTAGTCTATGTTTCAGTCATCTTTATTTATAATCACCAGGCTCTGGAAACAACACAAAAAGTCCTCAACTGAGGAAAGAAAACAAATTAATGCATACAGTTTATATTATAGAATCCTATTATGCAATTAAAAATTACGCCAAAGATAACAGATAACAATATAGATGGACTCCAAATGAATTAAGCTAAGGGAAAGAGGTCACAATCAAAGACCACACATTCTAGGAAAAATAATATGGAAAAAGCAATTTAGTGGTTATGTGAGAGTGAGCTGACAACAGGGTTGACTATGAAGAATCTCAGGGAAATTTACTATGGGTGATTGTGGCAGTGATTACCTGACTATACATTTGATCAAATTCTTAGAACTATACATTTAGAAGTGTTCATATTATTGTTTGTAATTTATGTATTAATCAGAAATTAGGATAATATAAAATCACAATATGGAAGCACCTGTATACCCTCAAAACATACAAATTGGTTCCCACAGGCAGTTTAATTACTTCTTCCTAGAAAAGTGGTAAGAGCAGTTGTAGATGTTCTCATGGGACATCCCCTGAGAGCTCCATGTCTCTATAATTCACTCCAGGACCCACTCATTAGCCTCCGAGGTCCAATATCACTCCAGGTGACATCAGTTTAGAGGTAGCAGACTTTGGTCCTGGCTCCCTTGACCATCAAGTCTTCGTCTGAATGTTAATTGTGTTAATGTTACATGCAGGCCTTTTCCCAGATTTTAGGATTTCCTATGAGCCTGCAGCCATGGCCAAGAGAACACTCCAAGGTAAAAATAATATTGAGTAATTATATTAAATTTTATTTCTATTTTTATAAATTTAATTATGTTAAATGATAACACCTCTCCATCACCAAGTTGTTTTATACACATTTCTTTGCTATTTATGAACACGATAATGTGGAATATTTGGGAGCTATAATTTTGTTGTTTATTTTATAAATAAGGAGGAGGTAAATGACTCCTCCAAGGACACAGAAAGAATGCTTCACAAATTCAGAACTTGAACCCATGTTCATGTACTTTTCTTTATAATTCCCTGACTTAGAAAACTTGGGACCTTTGAACAATGCTTGATAGAGCTTCTCCAACAGTATTTATACATTATTCTATGGATGAATTTTATTATTTCAAACAACTGTTCAGGATTGACTGTTGCTTATTTTCAAGCAGAAAGGTCAGCTTCTATACCTCATATAAGCTTTTAGTGAAAACGGTAATTCATGCAAAAGCAATGGGGCAGCTATACCTATTATGATTTAGTGGGCACAGAAATAGATGTTTTGAACATTTTTATTAAACACTGAGGAGCTTCTAAAAAATCTGAGGAGTAAATGTCAAAATTTCCATTAGTAGGAAGTCAGATGATACTTATGAAACATTATCATATGCTCCTCTAAAAAAGATTGGTAAAAAAGTTGTATAGATAATGCTCTGATTAGGTGATAATTTCATATCGTTCACTATATATTAGCCTCTTATTAGAGGTGAAGAAAACAGCGAGAGTTAAATAATACTTCTTCAGGAAGTTCCACTGTGGCACAGTGGGTTAAGGATCCAGTGTTCCTGAATCTGTGGTGTAGGTCGAAGCTGTAGTTTGAATTTGATCCCTGGCCTGGGAACGTCCATATGCCATAGGGGTGGAGAAAAAAAATCCATCTTTAAACTACAAAGGACCAAGGTAGTAAAATTCAAGTTTAATATTTTCCCAGAATTTCATACTCACTATTCCTGGCATATCTACATGTGTTAATAGCGATATGGCTAAAAACACAGGCTTTTGGTTAGGTTGAAAATGAATTTATATCTCGAATCTTCCTCCTATAACTGTATAATTGTAGCGCATTATATAACTTTATAAGTCCTCTATTAGTAAAATAAGAATAAGAACCCTACCTACCTTGAATACACACACAAACACATTTAAATATAAAACCCTTAGCATTGGCTGTAGAACATGATATACATTACATTAACATGATTATGTTATGTTAGGATTGGCAAATATAAAGCCTTCATGGCCTAGACTTGTAAAGTGAAGTTGTCAAAGGTTTAGGAGGAAAATGGTAGGGAGTAGTAGTTAGCATTGGATGGCTGTCCTTTTGAAGGATGCAGATTCCGATAAAAGGAATTAAGATGCCATTCCTATGTAAGAACAGATTCATATAAAATATTTAAAAATGTGAAGTTAGCCACAAAAATAGATCTGCAGGCTAAAGGTGAGCCACAAACCATGGACTTTCACCCTCCATCTCTTATTCAAATATGGTATTACTGTAATGAAAAAGAAAGAAATAATGAGTTTAAGAAAAGGAGACTTTTAAAACAGGTTAAAATATGTATTTTAAGGATTTTTTTTTACAAAAATGACTGCATGAAAAGACTAAAAACAGTCAATTACATGAGTGGAGCAAAGACAGAGTGAAAATTATTGGGGGATACAGAAGAAATCTCAGTGGCCTTATGACATGAGAAAAGGCCATTGAAGAGGAGGTTACAAGACTTCACGACTCACCAAAAGTCCTACATGTTGCCACACCCACCATTTCCAAATCAATGTAGACCATCATTCTACCCTAATACTGTTATAGCTGACACTAATCAGGCCATGCTAAACACCTAAAAATTTACTCATTGTGTTTTAATATATTATCTAATTTAATTCTTCCAGTAACCTCCTGAGTTCAATCTCATTACTATTTTTACTTTGTAGATGGAAAAGTTTAGGTTCAAGGGAATTAGGTTAGGATTAATGATCTCTGGGTGGTAAATGGTAGGGCTGGCATGCACTTTATTCCAGAGCCCAGATTGTATACATGATGCTGTGCCTTCCCTTCAGAATTGTCTCTGCTGGTTGCACAGTCCTAACAGGTCCAGTTATCCCACCACGTACACTGTGCATATAAGTCTCAGTTACTTCACTGTGAAACTCCAAAACTGAGCTTGGATTAATGGAAGTGATGAGAATTTTTTTTTCATGAAAGTATTTTTTTAATTTATTTATTTTTTTTACATTATACCCAGCTGTACAGCGTGGCGACAGGGTTACACATCACAAGTGGTTAGACATAGTTCCCATGCTATACAGTAGGATCGCCTTGCTTTTCCAGCCCAGAGGCAACAATCTACAGCTATTAACCCCAGACCCCCCTAACATCCCATTCCCTCCCCCACCATTTTGGCAACCGCAAGTCTGTTCTCCAAGTCCTTGATTTTCTTTTCTGCATAAAGTTTCATTTGTGCAGTATGTTAGATTCCAGTTATTAGTGATATCATATGGTATCTGTCTTTCTCCTTCTGACTTACTTCACTCAGTATGAGGGTCTCTAATTCCACCCATGTTGCTGCAAATGACATTATTTTATTCTTTTTTATGGCTGAGTAGTATTCCATTGTGTATATATGCCACATCTTCCTAATCCAATCATCTGTTGATGGACATTTGGGCTATTTCCATGTCTTGGATATTGTGAATAGTGCTGCAATGAACATGAGTGTGCGGGTGTCTTTTTCAAGGAAAGTTTTGTCCAGGTATATGCCCAAGAGTGGGATTACTGGGTCATATGGTAGTTCTATGTATAGTTTTCTAAGGTACCTGCATACTGTTTTCCATAGTGGTTGTACCAGCTTACATTCCCACCAACAGTGCAGGAGAGTTCCCTTTTCTCCACATCCCCTCCAGCAATTGTCATTTGTGGACTTGTTAATGATGGCCATTCTGACTGGTGTGAGGTGGTATCTTGTAGTAGTTTTGATTGCATTTCTCTAATCATCAGTGATGTTGAGTATTTTTTCATGTGCTTGTTGGCCATCTGCATCTCTTCTTTGGAGAATTGTCTATTTAGGTCCTTTGCCCATTTTTCAGTGGGGTTGTTGTTTTCTTTTTTTTTGCTGTTGAGCTGCATAAGTTGTTTATATATTTTTGAGATTAGGCCCTTGTCAGTTGCATCATTTGACACTATTTTCTCCCATTCTGTGAGCTGCCTTAGAGTTCTTTTTGGTTTCCTTTGCTGTGCAAAAGCTTGTTAGCTTGATTAGGTCCCATTGGTTGATCTTTGCTTTTATTTCTGTTGCTTTGGGAGAGAAATTTTAAATTAAGTTAAATTCAAATTGATTTAAATTCAATTAAGACCATTTTACAGAGAAACCACTCTATTTGTATTAAAAATGTGACTTGCCATTAATACTTTGTATAAACATGAATAAATTACTCACCATCTTGTATCTCATAATTTAAATAAAAGAATCAACTAGTCTACTTCATAGCATTGTTGAGAAAAATTGATAACATACACGCAGTGTTGAGAGCTGTCCAGATAGCTGAGTAATACAGTATGTTACACATTGGATATGTATGGATAACAAATGTATGTATGTATAACAAATTAAAAATATGAAAGCATAACAAAGCATCCTTTCACTAGGACAGACAAAAACTGAATTGGCAGAGACATAGTATCGCAGACATGTTGCCTTGGACAAGTCATTAAATTTTCCAGATCTCAGTTTAAAAATATATAAAATTTAAAAACTGGGGAGATGGTGTCTATTTTATTTTAGGAAAATTCCAATTCAATGATTTTCAACTCTATAGATTATTAATATAATAATTTCATGGTTAGGCTCATGCTCTATGGAGAATCTTGAAATACATGTTATTGCTGTAATGAAATACTGCCCACAATGTATAAAAAATTCAATTTCACTGCGATCTTTATTCCACTTTAATACTCTTGTCCATATTTTCCCTTTGCTACAGGCTATCTCATGATTCCCAAACAGCATCAATGGATAACAGGACAGAAGTGACCCAGTTCATCCTTGTAGGACTAACAAATATCCCAGAGCTTCAGGTCCCCTTCTTTATAATGTTCACTCTCATTTACCTCATTAATGTGATTGGAAACTTGGGGATAATCTTGTTGATTCTCATGGACTCTCATCTTCACACCCCCATGTATTTTTTCCTTAGTAACCTGTCTCTGGTGGACTTTTGTTACTCTTCAACTGTCACTCCCACAGTCATGGCTGGGTTCTTTACAGTCTACGGAGTCATCTCCTATAATGCATGTGCTGCACAGATGTTCTTTTTTGCAGCCTTTGTTACTACAGAAAACTACTTCTTGGCATCCATGGCCTATGACCGATATGCAGCAGTATGTAAACCTTTGCATTACACCACCACCATGACACCAAGTGTGTGTGCATGTCTAATCATAGGCTGCCACATTTGTGGTTTCCTGAATGCTTCCATCCATGTTGGGAATACATTCCATCCCTCTTTCTGTAGGTCCAATGTGGTCCATCACTTTTTCTGTGATATTCCAGCAGTCATGGCTCTGTCTTGTTCTGATACCCATACTAGTGAGTTGGTTCTCGTTTATGCAGCCAGCTTCAATGTCTTTTTAGCTCTTCTGGTTATTTTAATATCCTACATATTCATATTCATTACCATCCTAAAGATGACCTCCTCTGCAGGACACCAGAAGGCTTTATCCACCTGTGCTTCCCACCTCACTGCCGTCTCCATCTTCTATGGAACAGGTATCTTCATGTACGTAAAGCCCAGCTCCAGCCATTCAATGGACACAGACAAAATGGCATCTGTGTTCTACAGTGTGGTGATCCCCATGCTCAATCCTATAGTCTACAGCCTGAGGAACAAGGAGGTCAAGAGTGCCTTTAAGAAGGTACTTTTGGAAGAAAAGTTGTTTCTAGGTTGACTTTAATGTCATAGGATTCACAGTAACCTGGTTTGTTTTCTCTCAGATCTGCTCCATGTACTCAGTCAGATTTAAGGCCCACCATGAATTAAATTCCTGAAGTGACACTCTTCCCTCATCAAAAATCTGCTGTCTATAAAAGAGGAAACATCATGTCCAGAATTATGATACCTGAATGAGAATGGCTAAGGTGAAGTTCAAGACAGCTTGTGTCCTGTTGTTAAAAATTTTGTCAAGGATATTTGACCCATCCATTCTTCCTGCATTTCCTCTACCATATAGCACTCTAAACATACATATAAACCAGAGGCACAAATGAGCCCACGAACAGAAAGCCGATGTGTGTGCCTCACGCAGCTGCACATATATGGGAGTGAGAAATCTGCCACATGTGGTGGAACGTGTCACTAGTTTTTGATAGAAATAACTTAGCTGATATATATATAACTGAATTGCCGTGCTGTACACCTGAAACTAACACTATATTTAATCAACTATGCTCCACTTAAAAATCTCAAAATAATAATTCAAGTAATAAACTGGAGTATTAAAACATCAATTTATGTTTAATGTTATTTATTTTTCTTGAATAAGAAAATGTGTCCAAATTTGAAAATAAAATATTAAAATAAAGTATTAAATTTTTATTTTTATTTCTTGTCTTTTTAGGGCTGTACCCATGGCATATGGAGGTTCCAAGGTTAGGGGTTAAATTGAAGCTGTAGCTGCAGGCCTATGCCACAGCCACAGCCATGCCAGGTCCAAGCTGCATCTGTGACCTACGCCACAGCTCATGGCAACGCTGGATCCTTAACTCACTGAGTGAGGCCAGGGATCGAACCTGCATCCTCATGGATACTGTTCATTTCTGCTGAGCCATAATGGGAACTCCAGAAATATATTAAAATTTTAAATGAAAGTATTTGTCTTTTCACTGACACATTTTACATAGAGATGCATAAATATAACACATTAAATGAATATTTATATCTTCACTTAGCCTTTTTTTTTTTTTTTTGGCCACACCTGGGAATGAACTGAGCCACAGCAGTGACAACACCAAATCCTTAATCTCTAGGCTACCAGGGAACTCCTTGACTGAGTCATTTTATTTTTTACTTCAGGTCTACCTTACATTTTACCTTACCATGGAGACCTTCCCTGACCGTCTTTATAAATAGCAACTCCCCACTCACATGTACACTGCCTCCTCACTCTGTCTTGTTCTTCATAGTCCTTATCAGCACTCATCTGTTGCATATTTATTTGCTCATTTCTTTATTATATATCTCCCCAAATCAGAATGTAAGTTCCATGGGGGCAGTTGTTTTATCTGTTTGTTCATAAAATGATTCTTCTGTCTGGCTGATCTATACAATGTTGAAAATGGGGTACAGACATCACCTTCGATTATTATGTTGCTGTGTGTTTCACCCTTCTATTTTGTTAAGATCTACTTCATCTATTTCAGTTCTTTGATGTTGGTGCATGTCTGTTAAACATTCTTCCTTCCTCTTGGAAAACTCTGAACATTTTATCAAGAAATAACCAGTGTTGGGAAGAACGTGGAGAAAAGTAAACATTTATGCACTCTTGGTGGGAATGAGAACTGGTGCAGTCACTACAGAAAATGTTATGGTGGTTCCTCAAAAAATTCAGACTAGAACTACCGTGGCATCCAGCAGTCTTATTTCTGGGTATACATCTAAAATAGCATGGTTGTGAATAGTAAGGTCCCTTTGCTCCTGTTCTGATCCAACCTTCATCTTACATGGGAAATTTGTCCCTTCCTTGTTCTCAGAAATGGGCTTTCCCAGAGAACCTGACCTACTCTGGGTGTAATAGAACTGGGCTGGTCTTGTCCCAGGATATTTTCCTGATCCACTCATGGGTAGAGTGTTTTACTCTTTTCTTATAGTAATTACTATTTGCTGTTAGAGCAAATAACAATCAGACCAAAATCTTAAAAGTAATTGTTAGGGAAATGAGAAATCCATAGGGGGCTTTGAAAAGCTCCAGTGTATTTCTAGGAATCATAAAAACCAAGTACATGTGCAAGGCTGTATGCATGCACATAAAAAGGTCTAAGAAAGATCTAATCTTTCATCTCCCACTGATCTCGAGGCTCAGTATAATCAGGAAGTGCAGATTAAGAGAATGTAAACTGCCAGATCACTGAAGGCAGACTCAAAGACACACATGCAAACTTCTGTGCAAGACTCAGAAGAATTTAAAGTATTTTAAAAAATCTGTCCAATCATTAGCTGATTCCTAAGCTAAGGGAGTAGAAAGTTTGGTGGTAACACGCAATAAGGAATAAAGAATTAACACAAGTAATCTAGGAAAACTACTAAATGAAAAATAGCTGATCACCACCAACAAATTCTAGGTGGAAGGGGAGAGCTGATTTCCAGAATATGCTACATTTTATTATTTTGGATGCCCATCTTCAAAAAACAATATGTCACACAAGAAAGAGGAAAATATGACCAATACAAAAGTATTTTAAAAAATTTAAAAATTAAAAAGATCAGTAGAAATTTTCCCTGATGAAACTCAGATGTTGGACTAACTAGAAAAAAGTTAAATTAGAAAATACAAATATGGTCAAAGAAATAAAGGAAACCAAGTCTTAAAAGTCAAAGGAAAATATGAGAAAAATGTCACAGCAAAAAAATAATATCGATATAGATAATAATTATTTTTTAAAAGCAAATAGAAATTCTTGAGTTAAAACAGAAACTATGTGAAATATAAAATTTACCAAAACGGAAAAAAAATTTACCAAAATGGATGTTTAACAAATTAAGATGGCAGAATACAAAAATCAGTGAACTTAAAGATAGGGGAGTTGAGAATATCCAGCCTGAAGAACAAAAATAAAAAAGAATGGAAGTTCCTGCTATGGCATGGTGGATTAAGAATCCAACTGCAGCAGCTCAGGTCTCTGCAAAGGCATGGGTTTGATCCCTGGACTGATGCACTGGGTTAAAGGATCTGGCATTGACACCACTTTGGTGTTAAGTTGCAGCTGTAGCTTGGATTTAATCCTTGACCCAGGAACTTCTGTATGCTGTGGGTATAGTCATAAAATAAAAAAAAAATTAATAAAAGTAAACAGCCTCAGAGAAAAGTGGGATGCTGTCAAGAGTACCAAGATATGTCTAATGGGTGGTCCCAAAAAAGAGAGAGAAAATGGCAGAATTTGAAGAAATAATATCCCAAAATTTCAAAATCTGACAAAAGGAATGGAATACAAAAAAACTTCAGATATTTTAACCAAATGAAACTCAAAATACTAATAATAAAATTAACAAACTCACATTTATGTGTTATTAATATTATCATAATTCTTGTTACTTATAAGTTTTAAATTAAATGTTATATTTTAAGTTAATTAAAGTATGCCTTTACTTCTTCCTATCATCTTAATCATTCTTTTCTTCTTCTTATATTGTATGTTGTCTCAACTGAAATTGCCATGGAAACACACTAAGTTTAGATAATAATTTGTTAGGGTGGAAATTTAGCTAGGAAAATAAATACCCAGGTAAAGGAATGTATTTTTATTAAAACCAAAAACAGATAAAGAAGCAATAAGAAATCAATACTCATGTCTTTGCAACTATTTTCATAAATGTTAATTTTAAAAAATATAAGACCTATTGCATTTTCATAAGTTTGCAAAAGGATGAAGTGAAATATAATTTTCAAAAACCAAATATATAATACTTGTGTACATTATATCTACTGTATGTATACTATTTCAATTAGATAAGTCAAAGTATTTATATTAAGAATATGCTCTCAGAAATTTCTGCTGTGGTGTAGTGGGTTAAAAATCTGACTGCAGTGGCTTGGGTCACTGTGGAAGCACAAGTTCTATCTGTGGCCTGCTGCAGTGGGCTAAAGGATATGGCATTGCTGCAGCTGTGGTGTAGGTCGCAGCTGTGGCTCAGACTCAGTCCCGGGCCTGGGGATTTCCATATGCTACGCGTGCATCTGTAAAAAAAATTCTAGGACACCAAAGTAATTGTTTTACATCGTTAATAATAGACCCATATCATGCAGGTCTTAAACAAATCTCTCCATCTTTAGATGTGTGGGTTTCATGAGTTTCTCATGAACATTACATGTGTGTGCATATATTAATACATGCATGTAAACACACATGTTCATGGGGGATTGTGGGTGAACGTACTTATTAAGAAGTTCCTGGGCCAGGGACTGAAACTGCATTACCTCTGTAATCAGAGCCACAGCAGTGAAAACATAGGATCTTTAACCTATTGAGCCATGAGGGAACTCCAGTCATGTTTTTTTTTTAAACTTTTGCATGGTGGATTTAATAAATAGCTGGGGAAATCACTATAAGAAATTAGGAAATTGGAAGTGGACAAGTAAATATTTTTCACAAATAGATCCAGAGTGGATGAAAGGGCCTTATTTTAGATGCAATGTAATTAAAATACCAGTCTTACAGAAGACTTTGCCTTCCCCACAGCCTTCCTAAAGGCACTCTTGACCTCCTTGTTCCTCAGGCTGTAGACCACGGGGTTCAGCATGGGGATGATCATGGTGTAGAACACGGATGCCACTTTGTCCGTGTTCATGGAATGGCTGGAGCTGGGCTGTAAGTACATGAAGATGACTGTTCCATAGAAGATGGAGACAGCAGTGAGGTGGGAAGTGCAGGTGGAAAAGGCCTTCTGGCGTCCTTCAGATGAGCGCATCTTCAGAATGTTGACAAATATAAGTAGATAGGAGACCAAGATGACCAGAACCGAAAAGAGGACATTGAAACCCACCACAAAGAAGATAACCATCTCACTGACGTAGGTGTCTGAGCATGAGAGAGCCAGGAGAGGAGGCGCATCACAGAAGAAGTGATCAACCACATTGGACCTACAGAAGGAGAGCCTGAAAATGTTCCTAGTGTGGATGGAGGCGTTCAGGAAACCACAGACATAGGATCCTATGACCAGACAGGCACACACATTAGTCGTCACACTGGTGGTGTAGTGCAGGGGTTTGCATACTGCTGCGTAGCGGTCATAAGCCATTGAGGCCAAGAGAAAACTTTCCACAGTGATAAAGGCTACAAAGAAGAAGAACTGGGTGAGACAAGCATTGTAGGAGATGACTGTGTCTCCTGTGAGGAATCCCACCATCACCTTGGGAGTGACGGCTGAAGAGTAACCGAAGTCCACCAGAGAGAGGTGACTGAGGAAAAAGTACATGGGAGTGTGGAGACGAGCATTCAACAGAATCAACTGGATCATCCCCAGGTTCCCAAGTACAGTTATGAGGTAGATGAGAGAGAAGATGATGAAGAGAGGGATCTGTAGTTCCGGGTCATTAGATAACCCCATAAGAATGAATTCAGTCACCTCTGTAGTGTTTTCCATGGAGATCAACTGGGAATTATGTGACTGCCTACAGCCAGGAGAAAATAGATCAGAATGATCACTGGAAGGAAGATTTTGCTGGAATCTATCAAGAAGAATCTGAACGAGAACGGATGTGTGTATGTTACTAAATCACTTGTTTCAGAACAGAAATTATCACAACATTTTAAAGCAACTATACTTCCATAAATTTTTTTTTAAAAAATCAGGGAGTTTACTCTGTGCCTTATTTCAGTATTGCAATAATTTTTTTCCCCGTGATCTTTTAGATTTGAAATATGGCCATGATAACTAAATGAAATTTTAAATTATTGCTAGGTCATAGAATAACCCAGATAAGAGGATTTGGAGATAATACATCTCAACCTCCTAATTTCATAGAAGACTGAATTAAGGTAAAGACAAGAAAGGATTTATGCAAATTCCTCAGATTAGTTGTTAAATGGAACAGCCCTGGCTCCCAAATCAAAGTTTCCAAAAGAAATGCAAATTTTTCTTTACACTAAATTAGAGTAATGTGAAACTGAATTAATTTTACCTCTACTAACATTTCTTTGGCTTTCCATTATGTCAAGAACAGTGTTACATGATAGGGAAAGAGAGTTAAATAAAATGTCATTAGCCTAGGAGTTCCCGTTGTGGCGCAGTGGCTAACGAATCCGACTAGGAACCATGAGGTTGCGGGTTCGATCCCTGGCCTTGCTCAGTGGGTTAACGATCCGGCATTGCCCTGAGCTGTGGTGTAGGTCGCAGATGCGGCTCGGATCCTGCGTTGCTGTGGCTGTGGTGTAGGCCAGTGGCTACAGCTCCGATTAGACCCCTAGCCTGGGGACCTCCACATGCCATAGGTGCGGCCCTAAAATGACAAAAGGCAAAAAAAAAAAATGTCATTAGCCTAAAATGTTCTCACTATATAGTACAATATACAGGATGCATAATTTACCACATAATGGAAAAGAGTAGAAATTCATATACAGGGAATAAAGACATCTGTAAAATAACAGTTTTTAACTCTTATTACATTGATGCAGTTTTTAACTTTTGCATTCAGATGCCCCTGATCTGGATTAATTTTAAAGCCAGGTTAAAGGATGCAAATTTCATCCACCACATACGGAACCGAGGAATTTCATCTCTAGTAGTATGCAACCTCACTTAGCTATCGATTTTCCCATCAGCCAACTAAGCTGATAATGCAAACTCAGATCATGTTAAGTGGTTAGATAATACAATTCAAACAGAGAACTTGATCTATCTGGTGTTGAAGAGGTGGATGATACAAGAGGGGGCTAATAGATAAGGGTGAAATCAGAGTGGATTGCATCATTTGTTTTGTTTGTTTTCCTCTCAATCTCATACTCTCCTATCCTTCATATACTTTCCTCTGCTTTTTGCACAAGATTTCTGTTTATGTGAGTGGTCATTCTATCTATGCCAAGTAACAAGCCATGTATCTTCTGCAGGTCTCAGCTTCCCTGTAAAATGTAAAATGGGGGAAATAATCTTGTCTGACACTTAATAAATATTCAATAAATGTGCCCCTTCTTAAGGAATTCAAAGTGTATATGGGTTTTTCTTTTGTCCTATTATTCTTGCATTCTCAGAACCTGAAAAATCTTGGATTTAGCCACCACAGAGAAGAAAATACAAATATTGATACATTATCGCTGATGTTATGAACTACTTAAGGAAATTTTTTGAAGCCTACCTAAAATCCTATTATGAAATCTTCACTTAATTTCTAAATCAAAAATCTCCCCAAACATAGTCCAAAACTTTTCTGCACTCTAAAGTTTTAGCTAAATATTTTAGAGATTAAGAATCCTTAAGAGATTAACTCCTACTGTTGCAATGAGACATTTAATCCAGTCAAGAATTTTATTCAATAATTTTTGTTAAGCAGTTACTATGAGCAATACACTGCCATAGATACTGGAAATAAAAGGAAAAGCTGCAATCTCTATGAAACTTGTATTTTGGAAAGTGGGACAATAGAAAATAAAATGAAGAGGGAAAATGTATTGCATGCATATAAATTTTTTAAAAATTGTGTTAAGGACAGGTAAAGTTAGAGATAGTTGTGTATGATTTTAAATATGGTGGTCTAGGAGAAACTCATACATAAAAATGAGAATTTTGAGCAAATATCTGAGGGAAGCAGGGGTGCATATTTGGGGGAAGGACATAGCAGGCTGAGGAAACTTCAAATACACAGTGCTGGGATTTAGACACACCAAGATTGTTCCAGGACAGCAAGAAAACCAGTAAAGCTGCAGCGGGACGGTCAGAGAAGTACACTGGTGTGAAGCTATAGTGATCCTACATGATATTTTAAGTTATTAGACTTTTATTTTGAATGAGATTGGAAAGCATTATAGGACTGGAGCAAAAAAAAGGGGGGGGGGAGATAATCTAAATTTTCTTTTAAGAGGATCACTCTAGTAGATCTATTGATAATCGGTAATTAAATTTGGCAGGATAAAGATGAAAGTTTCTAGAAGAAATTGTCAGTCATTACAGTAGTTCAGGTAAGAGAGGATGACTGTTTAGACCAAGGTGGTAATGACAGAGATAATTTTAAAAATGTTCAATTCTGGATGTATTTTTAAAGTAGAGCTGACTGGATGTACTGATTATATTGAATACTGGCATTAGAGAAAAAGAGAGGCCAATGCTGACTCATTTTTATATAGAGATACACAGAATAGCAGGAAAGGAGCAGGCATTTGGGGAAAAAGAAAACATTTTTTTCTTTCCTCCTCCCTTCCTTCCTCCCTCCCTTCCTTCCTTCCTTTCTTTCTTCTTTCTTTCTTGGGAGGAGGCCATAGCCACAGCATATGGAAGTTCCTGGTATACGGGTCCAAACGGAGCTGTAGCTGCCAGCCTACACCACAGCCACAGCAGTTTGGGATCCGAGCTGCATCTGCAACCTACACCATAGCTCACAACAACACTGGATCCTTACCCACTGAGGGAGGCCAGGGATAGAACCACATTCTCATAGATACTAGTCGGGTTTGTTTCTGCTGTGCCACAACGGGAACTCCCAGAAAAGGATTCGTTTCATTAATTTTGAGTTTCTTTTTGTCCATCCAAGTAAAAGTGTTGCATAAACAACTGGATACACAAGTTGAGTTCAGAAGAGAGGACTGGCTGCCTCAGATTATATTAACTTGAACTCTGTTGGCAGTTGCTGATGGTTCAATATACATATATCATATTAAATCTATCATTCAAAAAAACACCACCCAAGGAAGTTTTAGGGTACTCTACTGTTATAAGCTCTAAAAAATGAGGAAATTTGGGAGTTCCCATTGTGGCTAGGTTAAGGACATGATGTCTCTGTGAGGAGGCAGGTTTGATCCCTGGCCTGGCTCAGTCGGTTAAGGATCTAGTATTGCCATAAACTGCGGTGTAGTTTGCAGTTGCAGCTCGGATCTGGTGTTGCCATGGCTGTAGCGTAGGCCTCAGATACAGCTCCAATTTGACCCCTGGCCTGGGAATTCCCATATGCTACAGGTGCGGTTGTAAAAAGAAAAAAACAAAATGAGAAGATTTGATGGTAAGGGGAATGTGGGGCAGAAAATTGCTGCCACTTAAGATAGCTTCAAAGGAACCACAGAGAGTCTGGTTAGAACAAGTAAGTAAAGAGGACTTTCACAGGACATGCTAAGAATATATTGATTTATGTTGATGACTGGCTATAACTTAAGAGTGTAATGATTTCAGGAGCTGGGCAGGAATGAAGTTGGGGTCAGTAAAGGGGAAACACAAAGATGTGTGGATATTATTTTGTAAGGGTTGTGGACTGATACGAAAATCTCCAGCTTCATGCTGAGTGACATAGCAGTAAATACAATACTGAGATTAGTCTTATGGTCTCAAAGTGAGGATAGGGGCTGGAAAAATGATTAGCCAGGTGAGGGTCAATACAGAATCATGGAGAATTCTGGGCAAAGTTCACCCTTGCTATTTGCAGTATAACCAGGGTGCCTAGGATACCTGTTGGTTACTTAAAAACTGCTCAATTGTATAAAACCATAGGTATAAATTTCTCAAATTCCAGAAAAAAATTTTTTTCTAAGAATCATTTCAAAATTTCTTAACAAACTTTCTTCGCCACATGTTAAATCTTAGGGTTTAATGCAACATTGTCATGGGGGGAAATAAAGTTAGAACTTGTTAATCAAGAAAGCCACTATTATCACATTCCTTGAAGAGAGAAAAATGAAATTGAAATATTTTAAATAATGTGTTCAAGTTCAAGTGAGCTTTTGTTTAGCCAAGCAGAGACTCAAAGTCTTCCTGTGAGTTTTTAAGCCCAAGCTTTGGATAAATCAGGAGACGAATGGCTTCCTTAATGCATTTTTTTACTGTGTCTATTCATGCAAATTTCTGCAAACAATAGATTTCATCTAGGAGATTTGTAGGCTTACCTGACTCCCTGGAAAACACAGCACACAACTCCAGCATCTTCATAAGTGAAGGAGTCATATCAGAAATTCGGTTAAAAGTAAGTAAACACTCTATTGTGATGCTTTTCTTTGGTGATGGGTCAAAATGTTTAAAGTTCTATGGAGGCAGGGAGAAACTGAAGAAGAATTGTCCTTGGCTTTGGGAGACACTTAGAATGAGTTCCAGTCCTGGATCTGCTGCTCCCTCTTCTTAGAAAAGTCACTTAACCTCTTTGAGGTCCAAAACCCCTTCATCTCTAAAATGGGACTAACAGAAAGGCAGCCCCAACAACATCCTCCCCGAAGACTGCTTCTATGATAAGAAAATGAGAAAAATTCCTAAAATACCTCAGACTTGATAAGAGGTGGTCATCATTACCACAATCATGATCATTATGATTCGGGGTTGCTTTTTCTGGATATTGTTGCATGCTTTCAGCAATTTCACAGTTTGGGGGAAGGTCATTGTTGCTATTAGAAACTATTAACAGATCAGAAGAAAAATCTATTCTTGGGATGCGGTTTCAAATAGAGTCATGTGTGGACTGAAGAGGTTAAAGAATGGGAATCACGAGGGAGTTATGTAGTCATGGAACTCTCAGAGGACAAATACCCTGTGAAGGCTGCAGAGAAGTTTATCTCACCTATCTAGAAACCAAGCAGTTAAAGCAGCTATGGGGATCCAGCTCAGCTTGCTGAGGGAGATCATGGCTGTATTTACACTTTTTGCAGTCATTGTCTTTGATGAGGTATAATCCAGCCACAGCATGACTTCCAGGGCTGCAGTCTGACATAAATATTGGGGGATCACTAATCAAGACAAGTGGACCCCAGGAATTAGTCCTTCCCTTAATTTGCCTTAAATGTTTGTACCATTGAGAAGAGTGAGAAGAATTAATAAATTTATTAATTTATCAAACTGTCAACTGATCCCAAATGGACATCAACCATAATGGTGACCCATGCAAATTGACATCATTCTTGCATTAACATCATCATAGACTCATGCAAATTAACATCATTCTTGCATTTTTGATGTTTAAGTTTAGTGAAGAAGATAGATACCAAACAAGGGAAGAACCTAAGCATATAAATATAAAAGAACAACATACTATATATATATATAAAATTATTTGTAGAACAGGCAAGTAATTATATATATAAAAATAAGAGAGAAAAGAAGAAATCTCACTGGTCAGAATGCTTTCTTAGGAAAGTTAATATATCAGTCAGGCCTAAAAATGACGAAGAACCAGTGTGGGAAAGACACTGCTTTAATTATAACTGCCGAATAAGTAATCTTTGAGTCTGGCATCTTTCACTTATCACAATGCATTTAAGATCCACCCATATTGTTACTTGTATTATAATGAAATCATTTTTATTGCTGAGTACTATTCCATTATATAAACACTACAAATAAATACTACAGAAAAATTCCCTTGGGCTTCTAGTGATGGAGAGGAAAGGAATCATTTTGAAATGTGCCATAGCACTTTCTGATTCTTAACAAAGTCTGTCCTCAGGAGAAACTGTTAACCAGAGCCTAACCTTCTGGTATATTATCAGAGCCTTACTGCACTAGGGCAAAGGAATTACCAAACCCAGTCAGCTCTAGTCTTCTAAATGGGAAAGGAAATACCTAACTCCAGTCTACTCTAGTCATCCTTTATCATCTAAGGTTGGAGGGAAAAAATGGAGAAACAGTTGTGAAGTTCATAGTACAGGAGCACCAGTCCCACTAAAAGTCTGAGCCCTAATCATAGGGGTATACACTGCTTTCCCTCCCCCACACCTTACACCATATTACTTATGTACTAATTATGTTAGTTTCTTTTACCCAGTACATGTCTGGCTATCAAGGAAAAAATTACAGAGTATACCAAAAGATAAGAAACACAATCTGAGGAGTTCCCATCATGGCTCAGTAGTTAGTGAATCTGACTATCATCCAAGAGGACACAGGTTCAATCCCTGGATTTTCTCAGTGGGTTGAGGATCTAGCATTGCCATGAGCTGTGGTGTAGGTTGCAGACATAGCTTGGATCCTGCTTTGCTGTGGCTGAGGCATAGGCCAGCAGATACAGCCCTGATTTGACCCCTAGCCTGGGAACCTTCGTATGCCACAGGTATGACCCTAAAAATGCAAAAAAAAAAACAAAACAAAAAA
The DNA here is from genome assembly GCA_004024745.2 of Catagonus wagneri. Taxonomy (NCBI): domain Eukaryota; kingdom Metazoa; phylum Chordata; class Mammalia; order Artiodactyla; family Tayassuidae; genus Catagonus; species Catagonus wagneri. The sequence goes on from PVHT021183666.1 coordinate 2,500,370, forward strand.
AAGAAACACAATCTGAGAATAAAGGGAAAAAATAAAACTTTGACATCATAGAGAGATTGGAATTAACAGACTAGAAATTTAACAGAACTATGCCTAATATGCTAAGGACTCTAGGAATGAAGTAGACAGCATGCAAGAACAAATAGGAAATGTAAGCAGAGAAAAGGAAATCCTAACAAAGTCCCTCTCAAAATGCTAGGGATCAAAAACATTGTAATGGAACTAGAGAATGCCTTTAACAATCTTATTAGTAGACTATTCACAACTAAGGAAAGACTCTCTGAAATTAAGGATATAGCAGTAGAAATCTCCAAAGCTGAAAAACAAAGACACAAAGACTCAGAAAAATAGAATATAATATCCAAGGATGATGGAAGAACTACAAAAAGTTAACATGTGTAATGAGAATATCAGAAAGATAATAAAAACGCAAAGGAATATATGAAATATTTGAAACATTGTGACTGAAAATTTCCTTAAATTAATGTACACTACTAAAAATTGGGTCCAGGAAGCTCAGAGAATCTCAAACAGAATAAATCACAAATAAAACTACACCTAAGTATACCATTTTCAAACTACAAAAAATCAAAAATAAAGACATATTGAAAGAATTCATAATTTAAAAACACTTTACCTAAAGAGGAACATAAGATTTACATTCACCCTCTCATCAGAAAACATGCAAGAAAGAAGAAAGTGTAGTAAAATATTTAAAGAGTTGAGAAAACAATATATAATTACACAATCTATAAAATTATTCATCAAAGGTGAAGAAAAAAGACTTACTCAGTCAAATGAAAATTGAGGGACTACGTTGCCGGTAGACTTGTCTTGCAATAAATGTTAAAAGAAGTTCCTTAGAGACCAGGAAAATAATATAGTTCAGAAATTTGAATTTGCATAAAACAGGAAGAACATTTTTAAATGAATAAGAGAAAGTATAATTAAAATTTAATTATTCTTATTCTTTTACAATTCTGTGTTCATAGGAAGGGATACTGAATAATTGTCAGGGTTCTTCCCAAATTAATCTGTAGGTTATATTAATCTAATAGATGCGGTGCATTCCAATCAAAGTCCCAATAGGTTATTTTATGGATATCAGAAAACTGTCTCTTAAGTTTAAATGGAGAGGCAAAAGACCTAGAATTACCAACACAATATTGATGGAGAAGAACAACACTGAAAGACTGATACTATCCAATTTCAAGACAACATAAATTACATAAGCAAGACAATATGGGGAGTTCCCTTTAGGGCTCAGTGGGTCACGAACAGGACTAGTATCCATGAGGATGCAGGTTTGATCCCTGACATCTCTCAGTGGGTTAAGGATCCGGCATTGCCATGAGCTGTGGTGTAGGTTGCAATGCGGCTCAGATTCAGTATTGCCATCTCTGTGGTGTAGGCCAGCAGCTGAAGCTCCAGTTCAATCCCTAGTCTGGGAACTTTTATACCCCACAGGTGTGGCCCTAAAGAGGAAAAAAAAAAAAAAAGGACAATATGGTATTGATGAAAGAATACAGAAAAATATCCACGGAACAGAATAGAACCCAGAAATAGACCTACATAATGTGGCCAACAGATCTGGACAAAATCAAATAAAATAGAGCAAAGATATTCTTTCAAACAAGTGGTGTTGGAACAATTAGATATCCACATGCAAATATACACACACCTCGCACCCTGTATAAAAATGAACTCAAAATGGATTACAGACATAATATAAAATGTAAAACCAAAAAAATCTTAGAAAATAACATGGAAAAAAGTTAGGTGACCTTGGGTCTGATAATGACTTCATAGGTACAACACTAAAGTCGTGATTCATGAAAGAAATAATTAATAAGCTTGATTTCATTAATGTTAAGAAGTTCTGCTCTGTGAAAAACAGTGTCGGAGTTCCCGTCATGGCTCAGTGGAAATGAATCTGACTAGATTAGCATCCATGAGGATGAAGTTTCGATCCCTGGGCTCACTCTGGGTTAAGGATCTGGTGTTGCTGCTGTGGCATAGGTCACAGACCCAACTTAGATCTGGCGTTGCTGTGACTGTGTTGTAGGCCAGTGGTACAGTTCTGATTCGACCCCCGAGCCTGGAAAACTCCATACGCCATGGGTGTGGCCCTAAAAAGACAAAAAAGAAAAAGAAAAGCAGTGTCAGTGAATAAGAATATAAGCCACAAATTCAAAGAAAATACTTTCAAAGGACACATCTGATAAAGGACTGTTGTCCCCAATATACAAAGAAATCTTAAAACTTAATAAGAAAACAAACAACTAAATTATAAAATGGACTCTTCAAGTGTGTGGTCCATTTTATAATTACCAATGGCAAGTGGCAAAATGTGACCCATTTACCAATGGCAAATAAGTATTTTAAAGGGTTATCCACATCATATGTCATCAGAGCAATACAAATTACAACAATACATACCACTACACATATATTAAAATGGCCAAAATCAAGAACACTGACAACACCAAACACTGATGAGAATGTGGAACAAAAACTTATACTCATGAAAGAGTTTGAAGGATTCTTTAAAAACTAGCCACTCCAAAATTCATCCTCCTTGATATTTATCCAAATTGGTTGAAAACTTACATTCATACAAAAAAAGTACAAGTATGTTTTTATACCTTTATTCATAATTTCTAAAACTGGAAGCAACCAAAATATCCTTTATTAGATTAATGGATAAATAAACTGTGGTACAATTAATTATTCAGCACTAAAAAGATAAGACCTATAAAGTCATGAAAACACATGGCAGATTTAAAATATATATTACTAAAAGGAAAAAAGTCAATCTGAAAAAGCTATGCACTGTATGGTTCCAACTATATGACATTCTTGTAAAAGCGAAACTATGGAGACACAAAAAGAACAGTAGTTACTACTGTTAGTAGTTACTACAGGGGGTTAGGTAGATAAAGATAACGAGGCAGAGCACAAAGGATTTTTAGGGCAGTGAAAATATTCTGTATAATATATTAATGATGGATTCAACTCACTGTGCCCAAACCCACAGCATGCACAACATCAAGAAAAAAAAACTTCCTTATAAGCTATGGAACTTGAGTCATTTTCTGTTTTAGAAACTGTAATATGAACATGTTGATTTTACAAAATGACTTAGTTAAGACAGAAATATTGATTCATTTACGAATATTATATTTCTGTATCTCTCAATGAACTGTGCCAAAAGAGTACATACTTTCATTTAAAAGAACATGATTTTTTTCTCCTATTCAGAATCTTAGAAGTTACTCAACAAAAGAAATAATTGCTATTAGATAAAACTTTATATTGACTATCTCAACTTTTAAAATTATTTTTATTAAAAACTAGCCATGATCCATTCACCACTTGACAAACTTCCCGTTCCAATGTGTAAGTGCCCATAATAATGATAAATTAAATACCATTAGTACATAATTTGGTATGTTAGCACATAATGAATCACATATTAGCAGTGAGTTTGACAAACAGGTCCCAAAATTTCTAATGTTTTTCCTTAGCCATCCTTATTCAGATATTAAATTTCTGAACGTTTTCTTTTTAGTAGTCATCAGACTTGTGACGAGATAAGGATGTCACCTCAGGAATTTAAATGTAATGTGAGGCTTAAAAAGTAACTCATTGCATGGGGAAGGTCTGAGAGGAATTAGACAAGGTCATTGTGCATACCACAATGTTAAAATTCCATAGAGGAACTGGCCTTCTCAATGACCTTCTTAAATGTACTCTTGACCTCCTTGTTCCTCAGGCTGTAGACCACAGGGTTCAGCATGGGGATCACCATAGTATAGAACACAGAGGCCGTTTTGTCTGTGTCCATGGAATGGCTGGAGCTGGGCTGTAAGTACATGAAGATGACTGTTCCATAGAAGATGGAGATGGCAGTGAGGTGGGAAGCACAGGTGGACAAAGCCTTTTGGTGCCCCTGAGCCGAGTGCATCTTCACGATGGTTACAAATATGAACACGCAGGAAATCAATATAATCAGAAGAGCAAGAAAGACATTAAAGCTCGAGATGAAAACAAGAACCACCTCGCTAATGTGTTTATCAGAGCAAGAGAGAGCCAGGACAGCTGGAACATCACAGAAAAAGTGATGGACTATGTTGGACTTACAGAAAGAAAGACTGAATATGTCTCCAACGTGGAAGGAGGCATTCAGGAAGCTACAGACATAGGAGCCTATGGCCAACCATGCACACACACTTGTCGTCATGGTAGTGGTGTAGTGTAGGGGCTTGCACACTGCTGCATAGCGATCATAAGCCATTGAGGCCAAAAGACAATTTTCCATAGTGGCAAAGGCTACAAAAAAGAACATCTGAGTAACACATGCATTGTAGGAGATGACCTTGTCTCCAGTAAGGAGTCCAGCCATTATTGTAGGAATGATGGCTGTAGAGTAACCAAAATCCACCAGAGACAGGTTGCTAAGGAAAAAGTACATGGGAGTGTGCAGACGAGAGTCCAAGAGAATCAGCGTGATCATTCCCAGGTTTCCAACCACATTGATGAAGTAAATGAAAGTAAACACGATGAAGAGCAGGATCTGCAGTTCTGGGGCATTGGTTAGTCCAAGGAGAATGAACTGTGTTACTTTTGTCCTGTTCTCCATTAATGCTACTTGGTGATCATGAGAGCTACTGCAGCAATCGGAAATAAGAGGGAAAAGTGAAAAACAAAAAAGAAACTGAGTTTGGGGTTAGTAGATGCAAACTATTACATTTAGCATGGATAAGCAATGAGGTCCTACTGTATTGCACATGAAACTCTATCAACCTCTTGGGATAGAACATGATGGAAGATAATATGAGAAAGAGAATGTATGTATATATAGGTATGACTGGGTTACATTGCTGTACAGCAGAAATTGGCACAGCACTGCAAATCAACTATACTTTTTTTTTGTTTTTTTGGCCTTTTGTCATTTTTGGGCCGCACCCGCGGCATGTGGAGGTTCCCAGGCTAGGGGTCTAATCGGAGCTGTAGCCACTGGCCTACGCTGCAGCCACAGCAACACAGGATCCGAGCCACGTCTGCGACCTACACCACAGTTCACGGCAACGCCGGATCATTAACCCACTGAGCAAGGCCAGGGATCGAACCCGCAACCTCATGGTTCCTAGTCGGATTCGTTAACCACTGCGCCACGACAGGAACTCCAAATCAACTATACTTTAATGATTTTTTAAAAAAGCATTTTAAAAAGAAAATGCATTCATTAATAATTTCTACTTTAAGTTATCCTGATCTAATATTACAAAGTTTATGTGCAAATACGCATATGAGTGCATGTGTACACAATGGGTAGTATTATTATTTTTATTTTACCCCTAAAGGAATTAGAGATTTGAGAGGTTATGTAATATTCTACTAGTATATCACTTGTGTGAAAAAAATTCAAAGTTCAAGACTGAAACCCAGTTTTGATCTAATCAAAATCTGTGATTTTATTCACCTCACTGTCAGCACATTTAAAGGAATCAGTAAATATAAGGATGAGATTATGAGTAAGAGGTTAAACTGCAGTTAGATCTTGCTAATTCATTTACTTCCCTTTGTTCCCCTTGTAGTTAAACAGTCACTTCACACTTATCTTTTTTTTAACCTTTAATGAGAGACCAACTGATAGTGAACAAGAAAATTACTACCTGCTCAATCAGAGCACCATCTACCTTATTTTTTATTTACCTTCTTTAGAGAAGCAACAGGATACTTCATAAGTATCACTAAATTTCCCACTAATGGAAGTTTTGACATTAACACTCCAGCCCTAACTCACTACTTTAGAAAAAATGTTCAAAACACCCATTCCTCTGCTTAAATAACTCATAGTATGTGTAGGTTCCCTGCTGCTTTTGCACGAATTACATGTTTCACTGATAGTATATATGAAACGTAGTAGTTTACCTTTCTCCTTGAAGAGAAGGGACAGTTCATCCTGAACAGTGAGCGTGACATTAGAAATTCAGCCATGAAGTAATGCCTAAATAATGAGAGAGAAGCTATATTTTAGGTAGTGGTCAAAAGCTCCAAGTACTTCAAGACAAGGAAAGATGGAGGACAAAACATTAATAGGACCCAGAAGTCTAGGTTCAAGACCCAAATCCACCACTGATTCTTGCTGCGCTCTTAGCAGAGTCGCTTACTTTCTCTTACTTTATAAAATGAATATTGTAAAATTAATTCTCCCGTGTAACTTACAGAATTGTGTCTGTAAATAGCAAATAAGGGATGGTCTATTAAGTAACTCAGTACAAGTTTGCTATTTTAATGTCACTCAATATACTTTTTGTCTTGAGATGATTCCCTTGGCCATGGTTGTAGGCACATAGCCGTTCCTCACATGGAGAGAAAGCCTGCATAATGATAGCTATTAGCATTCGAATGAATATATGATGATTGAGGGGCTCAGCATGCAGTCAGGCCCCTCTAAAGCAATGTCATGTGGAGTGTTGTTTGTATTTCAGAGGCTATGCTATGCAAGGAAACCAAGAATTATAGAGAGATGGGTTCTCAGGAGATGCTTCCCACCCCCCACCCATGAGAGCATCCACAGTTCCCCATCCCACTTTCCCAGGGAAGAAGCAATTAAACAGCCTGTGGGGATCTGGCTGCTTATATGAGTGTGCACGTTTGTATTTTGGTAGTACCTGTTATTCTTTCTTTTTTTATTCTCTAAACGTGTAATTTAAAAACTGTAAGATCCACACTTTTTGTTTATTATTCTAATAATTTGGTTAAAAACGTATGGTTATGTAACCATTACCACACTCAAGCTATAAAACACCTACACCATGTAAACAAAACCTGAGCGGTTTTCTGGTCCGCTCCCTCTCCCACCCACCGTTCCTGGAACCCACTTAATTGTTCTGTGTATTTACTTTTAACACTATCCCACTTTTTGTACATTGTAGATTGTGAAGAAAGCTAATCTAAACATATGCCTAAAGATGTTTGTGAGTTTTTGGGGTTTTGTTAACACAGTTTCAATTCATTTGAGTAAATACCTGTGAGAAGAATTGCTTGGCTATATGCTTAATTGAAAAAGAATGTCAAACTGTTTTCTGAGTTTGTGTCACTATTTCTCACCTGCAGTGCATTTCAGTTGTTTCACATCTTTCCTAGGAACTGATGTCTTAATATGCTTTTAAAACTTTACTGTTATATGTTTTCTTGCTAATTCACAAAGATGTCTCAAAAAGTATCCTCAGGAAAACAGTTTTAAAAGCCCCATTTGTTTTACCATCACAGTTCTGTCTTAGGAGTTCTTTTTCAACAAGGGAAAAGATCCATTCTCTCCTCTGTATATTTGCCTCTGAGCCTGCAAGGAGACATCCCACCTTGTTTAGTGCAGCAAATTTAGTGGCTCCAAATTTTTCTATGCACTGGGATGGTTTAGCCCCAAATCTAAATAAATTATTTAACTTTTCCAGACTTTAATTTCTCATCTGTAAAGAGGGAGATAATATGTAATCCTCATAGGAAGATTATTGAATAGCATTTATACGAAGGGGAGTACAATTTCTAGCACATATTAGGTGCTCCATAAGGTTAAATATTACTATTTTCTTATTTATCAAAAATTGATGTACCACGTTTCACAAATATATTGGTGCTAAAACATTCCATTGGCTTCCCCCACATGTGACTGTCCCATTGCAGCTGAGCAGAGACAGTTAGTCTAGATGCTTTGGAAGAATAGATATGTGCCATTTCAGGGCACACGGAGGCACATGCATAACGTACCAGTTGTCTCTTCTCCTGACAGACTGAGGAGGCTTAATTTTCCAGCCGATGCACTATGGATGGTGAGGCTCTCATTAGCCAGCATCTTTCAGCGACCTCACTGAGGGGCCCTGTCCTTCCCAAGACAAACTGTGTAATGGCCAGGTAATAGCATATTGACAAATGAATCTGTAAGTGACAAAAAAAAATGGCCCCAAAGGTATGAGTTCCTAATATCTTGGACATTTCAATGATTATTGCTATGGGCTAAACTGTGTCCCCCCACCTCCAAAATTCACATGTTGAAGTCTTAACCCTCAATGTGACTCTTATGGAGACAGAGACTATGAGGAGGTAGTTTATAGAATGTCATAAGAACTGGACCCTAGCCCAGTAGGGCTTCTGCCTTTTAAGAAGAGGAAGAGGTATCAGAGCTCTTGTTCTCTCTCTCCCCACCACGTGAAGACACAGGAAATATGTGGGTATCTGGAAGCCAGGAAAAGAGTCCTCACCAAGAGCCAAATTGTCCAGCACCTTGATCTTGCAATTCCCAGCCTCCAGAACTGTAAGAAAAGTAGTTTCTGTACTTAAGTCACCCAATCTGTGGTATGTAGTTATGGCAGTCCAAGCTGACTAAGATTTGTACGTGGTAAAGACTTTGCAGTTGTTAAGTTAACAGTTATGACATGGGAGAGTAACCCAGATTATTTAGTGAGTCCTAAATGCAATAGCCAGTGTTCTGATAAGAAGGAGGCAGGAAGAAATAGTAGATTAAGGAATTCCACAGAAACACCAAAAAAAGTAAGCAGAATAGAATAGAATTTGTCAAAACTTTAAAAAAAATTTCAGAGGTTTAGAGTAATTAACACACTGAATCATTAAAAAATTGTGACTTAATATGGAGTTTAGTAAAGTATCTGTCAAATCAGTAACTGACCTCAAGTCAAAGAAACAGAGACTTCCTAGGGAGTTCCCGTCGTGTGTCAGTGGTTAACGAATCCTACTAGGAACCATGAGGTTGCGTGTTCGATCCCTGTCCTTGCTCAGTGGATTAAGGATCTGGCGTTGCCGTGAGCTGTGCTGTAGGTTGCAGACGCGGCTCAGATCCCGCGTTGCTGTGGCTGTGGCGAAGGCTGGCAGCTACAGCTCCTGTTAGACCCCTAGCCTGGGAACCTCCATATGCCGCGGGTGCAGCTCTAGATAAAGGCAAAAAGACAAAAAAAGAAACAGAGACTTCCGAGACTTCACATAACAAATCATACACTCTTTAAAAAATAGTTTAGAAAACTCTGTACAAACAAATGTAACCCAGAGCAAGAAATAACAACAACAAAACACCCTGGGAGAGAAAGGTTTTAGTTTCTAGAATTACCACACTATAATATTTTAAAAATCCAGTTTTCAACCAAAAACTAGACATTAAAAAAATGAAAGTATGATGCAATCAAATAAAAAATAGAAATTAACAGGGCTTCCCATTGTGGCGCAGTGAAAACATATCTGACTAGGAACCATGAGGTTGTGGGTTCAATCCCTGGCCTTGCTTAGTGGGTTAAGGATCCAGTGTTACTGCGAGCTGTGGTGCAGTTTGCAGACATGGCTTGGATCCTGCATTGCTGTGGCTTTGGCGTAGGCTGGTGACTATGGCTCCAATTCGACCCCTAGCCTGGGAACCTCCATATGCCGCAAGTGCAGCCCTACAAAAGCAAAAAGCTATATATATATATACATATATATATATATATATATATATATATAAATTATCGAAACTATCCCTGAGAAAGCACAGAAATTGAACTTACCAGTCAAAGATTTTAAATCAACCGTCTTAAGCATACTCAAAGAGTTTAAGTAAGCATTGAATAAAGAGTTAAAGGAATCTGGAAAGTGATTTTTCAACAAATAGAGAATATCAATAACCAGAAAGAAATTATAAATGGAATCAATAGATTTGGAGTTGAAAAGTATAATAAGAGAAAGTAAGAAGTCACTAGGTTTCAATAGTGATTTGAGCAGAAAGAAGTAATGACTCAATTTGAAGACAGGTCAATAAATTTAATTCAGTCTCAAGATATAATTTCTCTTAAAGAATAAATAAAAACTTGAGGCACAGACATGTTGGACACCATCTCTTATATCAAGATATGCATAAATAGAATGCCAGAATGAGAGGGGAGAGAGAAAAAAACACACTCGTAAAAGAAACAAGTTAGAGAATAAAATGGGGAAATAGAAAGTACTTTAAGGTAAATAAAAATGACCCCATGGAGTTCCCGTTGTGGCTCAGTGGGTTTAAAACATGACATAGTGTCCCTGAGGACTCAGGTTCAATCCCGGGCCTCCTTTAGTGGATTAAGGATCTGGCGTTGCCACAAGCTGCAGTATGGACTCAAATCCTGTGTTGCTGTGGCTCTGGTGTATGCTGTAGCTGCAGCTCCAATTCAGCCCCTAACCCAGGAACTTCCATATGCCACAGATGTGGCTGTAAAAAGAAAAAAAAATAAAATTGTGTTCCTATACAGCTATGTCTCTGCTCTTTGCATTTCTATTGTCACAAATTACATCTTTATGCATGTTACAATCATTAACATGGATTTATAATTATTTTTATTAACTTATATTTTAAATCATATAGGAAAAATAGAGGAGTCAAAAACTGAAAATATAATTCTGGCTTCTCATTTGCCTGTATAGTTACCTTTACAGTGTTTTCTTTCTTTTATGGGTTTGCATTATTATCTAGAATCTTTTTCAGTCTGAAGCATTATTATCTAGAATCTTTTTTGCATTATTATCTAGAATCTTTTTCAGTCTGAAGCATTTTTTTTTTTAGAAATTATTGTAGGACATATTCTATTGCCAGTAAACTCTTTTGCTTCTGTGTATCTGGGAATGTTTTTATTTCTCTTTCATTTTTGAAGGATAGTTTACCAGATAGAGAAATTTTGGTTGACAGGGATTTTCCTATCTCATTGCCTTCTGGTTTCCATAATTCCAGGCAAGAACTCAGCTCTTAACCTCATTAAGAATCTCTAGTGTATGAGGAATCACTTTCCTCTTGCTACTTTCAAGAATCTTTTCTGTCTTTGACTTTCAGTAATTTGATTACAATATGTCTCACTGTATATGTTTTTGTGACATTCTACTTGCAGTTTGATAACTTACTTGGATGAATATATTCATCTTTAAAGCAAATTTGGGGAAATTTCAGTCTTTATTTCTTCAAATATTCTTCAGTTTCTTCTCTCTCCTCTCCAGCAATGATCGTTATGCATATGTTGATACACTTGATGGTGATCCATAGGTCTCAAGTTCTGTTCAGCTTTTCTTCATTCTTTTTTCTTCTGTTTCTCACACTGGATTAATTTGGTTGATCTTATTTTTAAATTTGCTGATTCTTCTTTCTGCTCAAATAATTGTCAAAAACGCCTAGCTAAATTTTATTTCAGTTATTGTATTCTTGGCTCTAGAATTTATATTTTGTTTCTTTTTATCATTTTGATCACTTTGATGATATTCTTTAATGTTGAGACATAATTCTCCTGGCTTTATTTAGTTCCTTTTCTATGATTTTCTTTTATTTTTTGAACATACTTAAAACAGGTTATTTAAAATTTGTGTCCAATTAAATCCAGTATATGTGTTGCTTTAGGAATAGTTTCTGCTAATTTATTTTTTTCACCACGAAAGGGATACACTTGCTTATTTCTCTGCATGATTCTTAATTTTTATTGAAAACTGGACATTGTGATACTATAGCATGATAACTCTGGAAATCAGATTTTCTCTCCACTTCCCTAAGGCTTTTGCTGTTGTCGTTTTGCTTGCTGGGTTGTATTTGTTAGTTTAATGAGTTTTCTAAACTATTTTTATTGATTGTGTGTTGTTTTTGTGGTGTCCGAAGTCTCTGTCCCTCTAGCTTGTGGTCAGTTCCCGGTTTCATAGAGATTTCCTTAAACGCCATGGTTAGATCACCATCTTCATGAATCAACATTTGCTTGGATGCTGAATCTTTGAGTATTAATATTGTCCCCTCAGTCATTTGGCAGAAGAAACAACTGGAAGGTTGTACATATGCTTTGATCCACCCAGAAATGACGCATTATTTCATTTGACTGTCCACTGTCTGTCACTTGTTCTTGTCTCAGCCCAACTGCAACGTAGTGGGCACATGTAGGACAGCACAAGATTGTTTGAGCAACACATTCTTTTTTTCATTTTTAAAGTGTAGTTGATTCACAATGCTGTGCCAGTTTCTGCTGTACAGCAAGATGACAGAGTCATACATATAGATACACATACACACATTCCTTTTCTTATATTACCTTCCATCATGGTCTATCCCAAGAGACTGGATATAGTTCCCCGTGCTACACAGTAGGACTTCATTGCTTATCTATTCTAAATGCAATAGTTTGCATTCACTAACCCCAAACTCCTAGTCCATCACACTCCCTCCCCCTAGCAACACTATTTTGTTGACTATGCTATATCAAGTATTTTATAAATTACAAAATATTAAAACTTTATCCTTATGGAACAAGTGATCTGTGTTAAGACATTGTGCTCAGCTTTATATGTATCCTTGTAGCCATGACACTTGTCAGCACTGAAAAATGCGTAAGTCTGCTGCAAGGTGTGGGCTCATAGGTTACTGTGCAAAAGAAAGATGGATCTAACTCTTTTGCTGGGGAAAAAAAATCCTCTGGCCACAACTGTCTCAGTAAGGCAAAATGGTGTTTAAAGACTTTTTTCCAAGAAATTCCTTGAGTCTTCCTTGAGAAAGCTAGAATGTGAAATAATATCTAAATATAAATTTCAAAATGATTATAATTTCAAATGCTGGCAAATAAGTGAAGCAATTGCAATGCATTGCTGGTGGCTATGCAGAATATTAGTACCACCTCAGAAGAGTTTGGCTGTTTCCATTCGATTAAATACATACTTAGCATCTATGCAACTGTCTAACTCACAGATATTTACCCCAAGGAAATTAAAACCTGTGTTAATGCAAAATATAAGGTTAGGCAAATGTTTAGAAAAACTTTCTTTTTTAATTTCCAGGCCCTAGAATCAACCAGAATGTACCTCAAATGAGAAATGAATAACACTACAAATGCAGTATCCATATAATGGAATATCACCTAGTAATAAAAAAATATTTCATGACTGACATATTATGGGTTAAATTGTGTCTCTAAATTCTATGTATTGAAATCCTAACTCCCAAGACCTCAGAAATTGATCTTATTTGAAAATAAAGTCATTACTAGTGTCATTAGTTAAGATGTCATAATGGAGCAGGGTGTGCTTTTAGTTCATTGTTATCAGTATCCTTACAAAAACGGAAATTTCTGAGACACAGGCACACTCATGGAGAACACACGTGAAAATGAAGACAGAGATCAGGATAATGCAGCCGAAGTCAAGGACCATCAAAGATTGTTAGCAAATGGAGTTCCCTTCGTGGCTCAGTGGTTAACGAATCCGACTAAGAACCATGAGGTTGCGGGTTCGATCCCTGGCCTTGCTCAGTGGGTTGAGGATCCGGCGTTGCCGTGAGCTGTGGTGTAGGTTGCAGATGCAGCTCAGGTCCCGCGTTGCTGTGGCTGTGGCATAGGCCGGCAGCTACAGCTCCTGTTAGACCCCTAGCCTGGGAACCTCCATATGCCACGGGTGCAGCTCTGCATAAAGGCAAAAAGACAAAAAAAAAAAAGATTGTTAGCAAACTGCCCAGTAGCTAAGAGAAAGACAGAAAAAGATTGTCTTACAGCCTTCAGAATGAACCAACAAAATCAACCCTGTGGATATCTTATCTTAGACTACTAGACTCCAGAAATGTGAGACAATAAATTTCTGTTAGTTATGCCATCTAGCTCATGCTACTTTTTATGGCATCTCTAGAAAATTAATACAGGTAATAATACAGATGGATTGCAAATGCATCATGCTAACTGAAAGAAGCCAGAGTCAAAACCAACCTACACTAAGATTCTGTCAAAACTGCATTCTTGCAAAGGCAATATAGAGAGAAAATTGTTTAGTGGTCACCATAGTCTCTGAGTAGGAGGAGGTTGACACAAAGAAGCTCTGAGGTTTTATTTAGATGATGGAACTTTTATATCATGATTATGTGAGTGGTTACATGACCTTATAAACTTGACCAAACTGTGAGAACTGAACACTAAAATCTGTGGACATTGCTCTTTGTAAATTATACTCTAATTAGCGAGGGGGGGATAAATAAGTAATACAGAAACGTGTGCACCTTTAATATATCTAGCCAGACCCTCACAGACAATATAATTCTTTCTTTCTTAGAAAAGTGGGGTAAGAAATAAATGTCCTCATGGGGACATCCCCAGAGAGCTCCATGTCTCTCTAACTCCCCCTTCATTCCCACAAATTAGCCTCTAAAACACCAACATGACTCAATAGGATATCGTTTTAGAAGGACCAGACTGTGTGCTGAACCCCTTGGCCATCATTTATTTATTGGAATGTTAGTGGTTGTGAATGCATGTAGCACTTTTCTCCCACCCTCAAATCCTGACCTGAGGATTTGCTGAGCCTCTCCAATCATGGCTGGGAAAACACTTCAAGAGGAAAATATATTGATAGACTTAAAAACATAACCCCTCAGTGAGGTATTTTGTAGAGTTTCCCTCATTTGCAGTTCACACACACTAATCCTTCAATTATGTGGGAGAGGTCATTTTATTCTTTATATTACAATTAAGAAGAAGAGAAAAAGAGATCCCTCTGAGGGTACATAAGAAGTGCCTGGTAGCTTTAGGTCTTGAACACAGGTTCCTGGCTCCATGTTGGATTTTTCCTCTCATTTTTATTGCCTTAGAGCCCTTGGAAATTTGCAAAAGCAATGGGAGTGCTACACCTGCTATGAGTTATTTAAGCACAGAAATAGATTTTTTGAATATTTTCTAAATTTCAGTAAGGAGTTTAGTGATAGTTCCAAGGCATTACCATGCGGTTCTCCTCAAAGAGATTAGTTTAAAAAGTGGATAGGCTATGCTCTGATAGACTAGGCATTAATTTAATCTTATAAATTCTCTGTTGACCTCTCACTGAAGGTGAAAAAAAGATGAATGTGAAGTAGCCCTCCTTTAAACTATGGAAGGCTTGTAATTGAGTTAGTAAAATCCATACTTCCTTACCCACTGTAACACTTTCCCCATAATTTCACTCATTATTGACCAGCACATATATTAAGTGCTGACAGGGAGGTTGTTAAAAGCATATTATTTGCTCATAGATGGGCTTGAATATTAAATCTTGAATTTTCTTCATATCCCTGAATAAGTGTAAAGCTTTTCATAGTCTCTCAAATCATCAGTTCTCTTAAGAGTAAGATGGAAATAGCACTATTACTTATAACATTATTGTGAGAATTAAATGAAAAGGTATATATGTGCATATGGATTTTAATACTGATTGTGGGACACAGGATATTCTATAAGTCAAACCTTATCAAACATAATGACTTTTTGGACCAGTCCATTGTAAAATCATTTAGGAGGATGACAGTCAAAGAGAATAAAATACCTATGAGCAAATCTACTTAAAGAAGCAAAAGACCTGTACCCTGAAAATTCAGTTTCAAGTGTGCTCCAGCCCTCCTGTCTGTTTTCAATGCTCAGAAAGACCCTCACTTCCTTCAGGTCTTGGCTTAAATGTTACCATATTATAATCACCCCACCACTGATGGACACTGCAAGCCCTCCTTCATCTCTTTGCTTTATTTTTCATACTCCTGATCAGTAGTCGACTGTTATTATTATTATATTCACCTGTTTGTTTATCTTTCTCCCTAGAACATACACTAGGCCAGAGGAATGACTTTGCTTCTTACAACTTCCTCCCCAGCACATAAATAAAACTGTCTGGTTCATACTAAATTCTCCTTAAACATTCGTTAAATGAATCAATTAATTAACCTTTGAGTTCATCAGTAAATATATTTGAACTGCTGATGATTTAGTTCATTACCTACTATATAATTCTTTAGAAAAGAATTTTACAGCATCTCATGAGATGCAACTAGGTTTTCTTTTTTTTTTTTTTTTTCTATTTTCTCTCTCACTACTTGCATTCCCCACTTTCGGAAAAATTAATCTTTTGAAGACCACACTATCAAGTGGATAATATATAGCTATCTTAAGTTTTTCTCCTTAGGAATTTCTCATTGAGTGGCAAATAACACAGGAAGCTGATTCTATTTAGTAAATCAAAAAAGTATGAGACTATGAAAAGTTTCCTATCTGGTTCAATTTTCAAAATCCCTTCATACATATTTTTTTGTCTTTTTTGGTCCACACGCTCACAGCATGTGGAGGTTCCCAGGCTAGGGGTCCAACAGGAGCTGTAGCTGCAGGCCTACACCACTGTCACAGCAACACAGGATCCAAGCCGTGTCTGCCACCTACACCACAGCTCACCACAATGCCGGATCCTTAACCCACTGAGTGAGGCCAGGAATCCTCAAGGACGCTAGTTGGGTTCGTTAACTGCTGAACCATGATGGGAAATCCCCTTTTGTATTATTGATGATTAGTCTAACTCCAGTGATTGTAAACATCCACTGAAAATGTAAGCATGACAATACTTCACAGCAATAAACACAACCTACCTCAATATGCTAATATAATGCACAATAATTATATATTTCATTTTGATCCTGAGGTGAGTTCAATTTTTGCTGAAGTTCCCCAGAGGAATTTGCATTCATGGATTCTTCCCAATCTTTATAAGATCAGAAACACTGAACATTTCAAGATTCAGAAAACTGTGCTTGAGTGTCGTACAAGGGTCACGGTGTTATCAGTGGGGTCTGTGTGGTTAACACAACTATCTCTTTCTGGCTCTAAATTCTGTGAAAATGGTAAATTCTCCTCCTGGAAACATTTTAAATGATAATTTTAAGCATATTATTTAAGAAGATCTTCAGATTTAAGAAATAAATTTGCTGTGATATTACAGAGAAGTCTCGCATCTCTCTCACCTAGTTTCCTCTATTGTTAACGTCTCACTCTATCATCATACGTCTGTCAAAACTAGGAAACTAACATTGGCACATTATCTTATCTTTAAGGATTTATTCAGATTTTCTTTTTTTCAGTTAATGTCTTTTTCTCCTCCAAGATCCGATTCAGAATACAACATTGTACAGAGCTGTCATATCACCTCAGTCTCCCCTGATGTGTGACAGTTTCTCAGTCTATCTGTTTTTCATTACCTTCATAGCTTAGAAAAATACTGGTCAGGTATTTTGTTGAATGTCTTTCAATTTGCATTTGTTTTTTTTTTTTCTTCATGTTTAGAAAAAGTTATATGTTTTGAGGAAGAACAAGAAGTGCCCTTCTTGGAGTTCTCTTGTAATGCAGAAAGCCAAGGATCTGCTGCTGTCACTGCTGTGGGGTGAATTCGCTCCCTGGCCCTTCTTCCACATGCCACAGTTTTGGCCAAAAATAAAAACAAAATTCCCCTCTCATGTCCTATCAGGGGATATATGTTACCAACACGACTTATCACTGGGGATATATTACACTTAATTGCCTGATGAAGATTTTTTTCCAGTTTATTCATTGTAAAGTTATTTGTTTTCTACTTTCTATCTATTCTTGCTAAGCTGGTCACAAAGTCCAGGCCATACTTAAGGTAGCTCAGGTGTACACCCCCTTCCTGAGGAAGGGACCCTAAATATATTACTTAGAATACTTCTGAAAGACGTCTCTTCCTTTTTTTTTTTTTTTTTGGTCTTTTTGCCTTATCTAGGGCCGCACTCACGGCATATGGAGGTTCCCAAGCTAGGGGTCTAACAGGAGCTGTAGCCGCCAGTCTATGCCACAGCCACAGCCACGCCAGATCCAAGCCACATCTGCAAACTACACCACAGCTCACGGCAACGCCGGATCCTTAACCCACTGAGCAATGCCAGGGATGGAACCCGCAACCTCACGGTTCCTAGTTGGATTCATTAACCACTGAGCCACGAAGGGAACTCCTGAAAGGCATCTCTTCTCATTCACTTTGTTTTTATCAGAATGGATTCATGTGTTTGGGTTTATACTTCAAATTATAATTCAATACTACGTCAGTTTAGGTTTTCATTCAACTTATTTCACCTTTGGCCATTGAAAGCCCTTTTAGTCAGCCTTATTTCCATTTGATATTTCCCAATCCTTGAATTTTGTTTTTGTTTTTGTTTTTGTTTTTTTTTCTTTCTGGAACTGCAAGGTGTTCTAGGCTCATCTTGTATTTTTTCTGCTCTAGCTCTAAAATCAGTTATTCATCTAAAGAGCCTTACTTCCTTTTATTGGAAAGTGATATTTAGGAAATAAGATCTGAATGCTGGATGTACTCATTTTTACCGGGAATCACCCTAGGCCCTCTAAGCAGACAGGTGTACGTATGCACCTGTGTATATGGATAAATCTATCAAATCTATACTTTCTATATCAATTCCTACACATATATATGTGCATACACACATACAAACAGAGTCACTGAACATGACTTCATACCGAGGTCTCTGGTATAATCTGCTTTGTTTCAGCCTTCCCTCTTATCTCTCTGACCAACTCTTGTTTATCTATTTGTTTAACTCTGGTATACAGGTAAAGCGATTCCAGATTTGTCAACTGTCACTCCTGTGAGCAAAAACTTGAACACTGGAGCACAGTCTTGTGGTAGAATTCCTTTTATTTTTAGCTGTGTAGTTGACAGTTACCAGTCAACACATTTTTATAACATTACTTGGATCTTTTTTTCCATCCCTCAGTGAAGTGATTCAATGGCTCAGATTTTTTTGCAATAGTCTTCATTCTGTCTTGGGGGTATCCAGCCTTCAAGTTGATTCTGTTTGCTGGTTTGTAAATATTAAAGTTCACTCATTGTGATGTACAGTTCTATAGGCTTTGACAAATGCATACACCAATGTATCTGCCATCCCAATACCATACAGGGTGATTCCATCACTCTAAAAATTACCCTATGAGTCTCTTTTGTAGACAGGAGCTCTCCCTTCCCCTAACCGCTGACTACCACTAAATTATTTTCCATCTCTGCAGCTTTTCCTTTTCCGGAATGTCATATGAACAGAGTCATGTAATATGTAGTGTTTTGGTCTGATAATTTTGCTTATCAAAATACACTTTAAATTCATTTATGCGTTGTAGGAATCAATAGCTCATCTCTTTTTTAAAACTTGAGTGTATTCCACTTACATTTATAAGTATCACAGTCTGTTTAGCCATTCACCTTCAGGAGTACATCTGGTTACCTCCAGTTTGGGTGAATCTCAATAAAGCTACAATAAACATTTGCAAACAGGATTCTGTGAAACACATATTTTCAGCTCCCTGTGGTTAAATACTTAGAGTGAAAGCACTGGGTCATATATAAATCCTTACCTAACTTTATAAGAAATTGCTAAATTGTCTTCAAAAGTGATTGTATTATTTTGCATTACCACAATGAACCAATGAATGAGTTTCAAATCTTGGCCATTTTTTCACTGTCTTTTGTATTTTTAGGGTTACGCCTGCAGCATATGGAGTTTCCCAGGCTAGGGGTCAAATCAGAGCTAGGGCTGCCAGCCCATGCCACAGCCATAGCAGCGCAGGATCTGAGCTGCATCTGCGACCTACAATACAGCTCACCACAACATCGGAACCTTAACCCACTGAACAATGCCAGGGATTGAACCTGCAACCTCAAGGTTCCTTGTTAGATTCGTTTCTGCTGCGCCACAACAGGAACGCCTTTTTGCCATTTTAATAGATGTATAGTAGTGTATTTTTGTGTATTTAATATGTACTTTCCTAATGAAAACTCTGTTGAGCCTCTTTTCATGTGTACTTCCTATCTGTACCTCTTCTCTGGTAAAGATTCAGATCTTCTGCTCATTTTTAATTGAGCTGTTCTTTCTTGTTGCATTGTAAGAGTACTCTATATATTCTGTAAAAGAATCCCTTATACAGTGATATCAGCAAGATAACAACATATCTTTATCCCCTCACCCCACATCCAGCAACAACTATACAGCTATCCACAGATGAAAATAGCTCTGGAAGGACTCAGGGGTCCAGTTAAGAATCTGCAACAACACAGTGGAGGGAAAAAATAAAGAGATAGAGAGAATAACTACACAGAAAGGATCCCTGGCAGAGCTGAGACATCTGGCCAGGAACAAAGAGAAGTGTTGCCTATCAGTATCCATGACATGAGAACACCACCATGGTCTCCAGTGGCCTGTTCTGTGAAATACCTCCACAGCCTGGCTTAGATCCACTGAGGATCTCAAGAGTGACACTTCTCTGCCCCCAGCTTTCACAGTGGAGGAGCCCTGGTAACCCCACAGTGTTCATTAGTGTAGACTACAGCAGGCTGCCCTCCAGAGGATCCGGGCGTCCTCAGACACTGAGATAACCAGCAGCTTTTGCAGCTGTGGACTCTCTGGAGAGGGAGATACAGCTCCCTGACCCGCCACCGCCACTCTGCCATCCCTTCACCCAAAGAAAGAACCACAATGCAAGCTATTTGCATTTGGAATGCATAAGCAATGAGTTCCGGCTGTGTCGTACAAGGAGCTATATCTAATCACTTATGATGGAACGGGATGGAGGATAATGTGAAATATATATATATATAAATGTGTAACTGGCTCTCTTTGCTTTACAGCAGAAATTAACAAAACATTGTAAATCAACTATAATAGAAAAAAATTTTAAATAGAAAGAAAGAACCAGTTTTACCTCCATTGGCACTGGGGCCATTCCGCCTACACCCCTCCACACACACCCATACCCAGAAGCCACATGTCTCCAGACAACCGTTCCATGTAGATTCTGCTTGTGTCTGCACTCCAGACTCTGGCTCCACAGCTGCTCTGCATACTCCCACATTGCAGCCATCAGAAGCACTGTCACTGCAGGCTCCAGGACCACGAGAGCTCTGCACAGCTTGTGCCCTGCACCCCAACTACACAGCTGCTTCTTAAGTCCTCACACTGAGGACGCTGGAAACACCATTGCAACAGAAATGTCCACACACATCCAGAGCTCTGTACAACCCTTCCCCAGATACCAGGTGTGTGACTGCTCTGCCAGCACTCATGCCTAATGCACCAGAGCCACCTGCATCAGGAGTGGCCATGCCTCAGACCCTGGAGTTGCTGTAGTACCCCATGTGTCTTCACTGCAGACCCCAGCTCTGTGGAACCACACAAGACACCTGAAAGCTAAAGCAATCTTGAGAAAGTAGAACAAAGCTGGAGGCATCACACTTCCTAATTTCAAATTCTATTACAAACATATAGTAATAGAAACGGTATAGTTCTCTGACATAAAAATAGACACATAGACCAATGGAACAGAGAGCCCAGAAAGAAATCCATACACTTTCAATCAACTGACTCTCAACAAAGGAGCCAAGAATGAAGAAGAGGAAAAACTATCCATACAAATGATATTGAGAAAACTGGATAACCACACACAGAAAATGAAATTGGACCCTTATCTTACACCACACACAAAAATCAACTCAAAATGGAATAAAGTCTTAAGCATAAGACCAAAAACCATAAAACACCTAGAAGAAAACACAAGGGAAAAGCTGCCTAGCCTGAGTCTCTGCAATGATATATATATTTTTTATTACAGGCAACAAAAGTAAAAGTAAATAAATTGGACTATATCAAACTAAAAAGTTTCTGCACAGCAAAAGAAACAATAACAAAATAAGAAGGCAACTTTTGGAATGGGAGAAAGTATTTTCAAAACCCTGTATCCAATATCATGTTGGTGTTCAAAATGCATAAGGAACATATATAACTCAGTACTAAGAAAAGAAATAGCTCTATTGAAAGTGAACAAAGGACCTGAGTAGAGATTTTTCTAAAGAAGACATGCAAAAGGCTGGAAGGTAAATGAAAAGGTGCCTAACATCTCTAATCATCAAGGAAATGCAAGTCAAAACCGCAATAAAGTATTCACCTCACACCTGTTAGGATGACTATTAACAACTAGTCAAAAGACAAGTATTGATAAGGATTTTAAGAAAGGGGAACTTTTCACATTACTGGTGGGAATGTAAATTGGTACTGCCATTATGGAAGGCAGTCTGTAGGGTCCTCAAAAATTTAAAAATAGAACTACCATATGATCCACCAATCCCACTCCTGGGTATAAATCCAAAGGGAATAATATCACTATCTTGGAGAAATATTGGAACTCCCACGTTCGTTGTAGCATTATTCACAGTAGCCAAGATATGGAAATAATCTGTGTCCATCAACAGAAGAATGGATAAAGAAAATCTGATATATATAAATGAAATATTATTTAGCCTTTAGAAAGAAGAAAATCCTGCCTCCTGCCATTTACAAAACCTGGATGAACCTAGAGAACTTATGCTAAGGGAAATGAGCTAGACAGAGAAAGGTACTACATGATGTCATTTGTATGTGGAATCTAAAAAGCAAAAGCAAATTCATAGTAATAGAGAACAGAATGATCGTTGCTAGGGGCTGGGGTGTGGGGGAAATGGGAAGATGCTGGTCAAAGGATACAACATGAATAAGTTCTAGACTCAACGTATGGGGTGGTGATGATTGTTAATCATAACGTTTTATATTAAAGCATGCTGAGAAAGTAGACCTCAAGTGTTCTCATCCAAAGAAATAAATGATAACTATATGAAGTGACAGGTATATCAATTTTCTTATAATGGTAATAATTTCACAATTTTACACACACACGTATATATAAACATTACATTGTATACCTAAAATATGTACTATTTTAATTGTCGTGTATCCTTCAGTAAAGCTGGAAAAATTTTTAAAGAATCATTTATATGTAAATTGAAAATATTATGTGCAAAAAAGTGATTTGCGAATACTATCTCCAAGTTTGAGATTTATATTTTCATTTTCTTTAGAGCATCTTTCACAGAACAAAAGTGTATACAGTACAGCACCAAAATTAATATACAAAAT
Organism: Catagonus wagneri; assembly: GCA_004024745.2. Lineage (NCBI taxonomy): Eukaryota > Metazoa > Chordata > Mammalia > Artiodactyla > Tayassuidae > Catagonus > Catagonus wagneri. The sequence goes on from PVHT021183666.1 coordinate 2,523,141, forward strand.
AGTCTCATCCACCCCAAATTGTCTCCTGCTTCCTTTGTGGTTATCTCCTCTCATCCCTCAGACCCTGACAACTTCTGATCTTCTAACCCTCCCTGCAGTTTTGCTTTTCAGAATATCAAGCAAATAGAATGATACAATAACACAATATGTAACTTTTTTTTTACTTTTTTATTAGAGTATAGTTGATTTACAGTGTTGTATTAATTTCTACTGTGCAGCATAGTGACCTTTTACAGTCTTCTTCTTTTACTTAACCCAATACAATTGAGATTCATTATTTTTTTGCCTGTGTCAGCAGTAAGTTCCTTTTTTTTTCTTCCCACTCCCCTGTAAGTTCCTTTTTTAAGAGCTTCTCATTGAGGTTTATTCTATAAACCACAGACATCCAGAAAAGTATTTATAATATTTTATTATATTTACAAATATAATAAAATGTTTATTATAGTTACAAATGAGTACAATAATCACCATAAGTTGATTGTTGAATATTTCTATCACTTCAGAAAGAAACTACACACTCAGTTAGCATTCCATGACCATTCCCCCTGCAACCTCCCTCATCCAGCCCTAGATAATCACACATCTACTCTTTGTTGCCATAGATTTGCTGAGTCTCATTTACATTTTCTCTCACATCTGAATTATATCTTATGTAATAATGTGATCATTTGTAACAGATTTCTTCCACTTATCATAATGGTTTTGAGATTTATTCACATTGTAGCATATCCCAGTATTTTATTTCTTTGTGTTGACTGAAAATCCTCATTTGTATGGATATACACACCCTTTGTTCACTCATCAGCTGATGGACACTTTGATCTTGCCCCCTTTTGACTATGATGAATAACACAGCTATGAACATGTGTGTTTGTGTCTTTGTCTTTGCATATGTTCTCATTTCCCTTGGTTAGATAACTAGGAGTAGAATTGCTGAGTTATATGATAATGCTACATCTAAACATTTTTTAAAAACTGCCAAACCGTTTTCCAAAATAGCTGTACTATTTTTACAGTCCTTCCAGCTGTGCATGAGAGTAATATGAATTCTCCATGTTCTTGCCACCACTTATCATCTGTCCTTTTAAGACACCCTGGTTGGTGTGAAGATGTAATGCATTGTGGCATTTCTGTATTACTGTCTTCATATAGTTATTGGCTACTCACAAATATTTTATGTAAAAATTTATGTTAAATCCTTTCTCAATTTTTAATTGGGCATTTTCCCTGTTATTATAGAGTCATAAGAGTTCTTACCAGATATATGATTTTTAAATACATTCTCCCATCCTTGAGTTATATATTCACTTTAGTGCTGGTGTCATTTGAAACACAAATGTTGGAGTTCCCCTTGTGGCTCAGTGGGTTAGGAACCTTACATAATCTCTGTGAGGATGTGGGTTCGATCTCTGGCCTTGCTCAGTGGGTTAAGGATCCAGAGTTGCTGTAAACCGCAGTAGGCCTGAGCCTAGCTCTGTTTTGACTCCTAGCCTGGGAATTTCCATATGCCTCAGGTGCAACTGGAAAGAAAAAAAGAAATAAAGAAAGAGAAAGAAAGAAAGAAAGAAAGAGAAAGAAAGCTCAAAAAATTAAACATTGACTTACGCTATGACCAAACAATAAAAATCTGAAGTATGTACCCAAGAGAAATAAAAGCATATGTCCATACAAAAAGTCAAAGACAAATGGCTTAATTGTCAAAATTTTCAAAAGTGGAAACACTCCAAATGTCCACCAATTGATGAATGGGTAAATAAAATGTAGTAATTCTTATAATGAAATATTATTCAGCAGTAAAAGGGAGTGAAATATTTATACACACTAAACATTGAATGAATCTTGAAAAGGGCCAGAAAGAAGCCACTCACAAATACCCACATATTGTCTGATTTTATTCATATGAAATTTCCAAACTAGGCAAATCTACAGGGACAGAATTTGATTAGTGGTTTCCTAGGGCTGGGGGGAAGGGGGGAAGGAACCTGAAGTGATTGGTAATCAATACATAATTTCTGGGAGATCGCATTGTGGCTCGGCGGGTTAGGAACCCAACTAGCATCCACGAGAATGCAGGTTCGATCCCTGACCTTGCTCAGTGCATTAAACATTCTGTGTTGCTGTGAGCTGTGGTAGAGGTCGTAGATGTCGCACCAATTTGATTTGTAGGCTGGGAACATCCATATACCTCAGGTGAGGCCCTAAAAAGAAAAAAAAACAGGATTTCCTTTTTTTTTCTTTTCTTTTTATGGCTAAACTTGTGGCATATGGAAGTTCCAGAGCCAGGAGTCAAATCTGAGCTGCAGTTGAGGCCTAAGCCACAGCCATGGCAATGCTGGATCCTTAACCCACTGAGCACGGCCAAGGATTGAACCCACATTTTCATGGAGAAACTATCATGTTCTTAATCTGCTGAGCCACAACAGCAGATCCCAGAATTTCTTTTTTTCAGCTGATAAAAATGCTCTTGAATTGATTGTGGTGATGATTGCACAACTCTGAATGTACTAAAAATCATTGAATTATAAACTTTAAATGGGTGAATTTTATAGTATCTTAGTCACATAACAATAAATATTTTTGAGAGAAAGAAAGAACTGAAAAAATGAGGGAAGAACTGATAAAAGAAGGGAAGAATGGAAGGAAGGAAGGAAGGAAGGAAGGAAGGAAGGAAGGAAGGAGAAAGAATGAAAAGGTGACCAGTACACAGGGATCTGTTAAAAGAAATCAACAGCAGAACATACATAGCTTATTATATATTGTATTAAGCTCAATAGACTATCTCATGCTCCAGTAACAAGTCAACCCAAAATTCCAATGATTTAACACAAAAAAGATTATTTCTTTCTTCTGCTACTTCATGTGCATCACAGATTGTCTAAGAAAGGGGAGGCCTCTTGTCATGAATTCATTCAAACACCCAGTAGAGTCCTTGCTGTCTGTAGCTACACCCTCTGAAACACACAGCCTCCTCAGTCAACATGGCAGAGGAGAGGCATTGGCTTTTCCATATTTCAACCCAGAAATGACACACATCATTTCTTTTCCAGCCTACTATATAGCTCTTGTTCACACTCTACCTAGTTGCAAGAGGGCAAGGAAAAATACAGGGCAGATGTAATGTTTGAGATCGCTACTTTTCACCACATACCATTTGTGTTGATGATAAAATAGTAATACTTAAGTTTATTGCTCTCTCGGTACATGTTAGACATCATGCTTAGCTTTATATATATGCATATACATATATAATCATATTTATATATTATGTATTTAACCATATGGACATATATATCATTTAATCTTTAGAACTCTCCTATGAGGGATATATAATACTATTATCCCCTCTTTTGTAGGTGATATACTGATGTTTGGAAAGATTGAATAACTTGGCCAAGGTTACCCTGTAATGGATGACAAAGCTATGATTGAGAGGCAGGCTGCCTGACTGCACAGCCCTAACTTGTAATACATGTTACACATGACTCCACTGATAAAACAGAGATGACTCTGCCTGGGTGTTTAGGGTCAGAGCGGACTATGCAGAGGAAAGAATGGATTCGCCCCCTTAGTTCTAAAAATAGTAACAAAAATCTCCCAAAATATCCCCAGACAGGCTCTATAGTAGGTTACTTTGTTTATAGAAAACCCCAAAGACTCAACTCCAAAATTACTTGAACTGATCAACAAATTTAGCAAAGTAGCAGGATATAAGGTTAATCTTCAGAAATCAATCGCATTTCTATATACTAACGATGAAATAGTAGAAAAAGAATACCAAAATATTTTACCTTTTAAAACAGCACCCCAAAAAATCAAATAC